>CM038792.1:113585820-113848320 GCA_021764765.1 Vicia sativa | reverse complement strand
ACACTTATTGCATCACATATATGACAAATAGTAATGTATTTGCAAGATAAATAAAAGGAGACGTGTGTTAAATAGTAGTTGAGGAATAGTCGCATTTACAAACAAAAAAAAAGTGAAAAACTGATGAAAATGAAATGTTCTCATATGGGAATAAAAGTTCCGGTAGCAATTTTTTCTAAGAAATAATCATTTATTCCTAATAACAAATAAAAGTACATTTTATTCCGGTGAACAAATTTTTAATTTCTCAAATAAATTCATAAATACTCATTAGTTTTAATTGAGTATAGTTATTTTCAAATAATTTTATTAAAAAAATAATTTAATTTAAAATAAATTATTATAAATAAATGGCATCACATCTTATGTTCGGATGATGAGTATGTGTTCATCTAAAAATACTACTTGGTAGATTTAGTGATCGACGAAAATTTATGAGGGGCTATTTGTAGTCAAAGCAATATTTTTCGGCGGAGCTATGATACTAAGCACTATGGTTGGAGAAGACTTCCCGACTTCCCACACCCTGTGAACGCAGACATAGTCAAAAAATACTACGCATAAACGAGACCCGCTAGGTTGACTGACCTAGGCAAAAATAAGGGCATCTTGGCGAACCAAAAAGGTTCAGGCAAAAGTTAAGGATATATATATACAAAAATGTACACCCGGCAAGTCGAAAACCTGAAAAGGCGGTTTGGGCAAAAAAAAGTATTCTGGTAGACTGAAAACCCGAAAGGGCGGTCTAGGCAAAAGTTAGGAATTTAAGCGTACGACTTTGTCTCGTCCAGATCACCTACTTGCAAACTACACTACTATCAGCTTCAAGATTCGAATGGCGCAAATCAGTCCAATCACTTTTTCTGACAGCAAGGAGATGAGATATTCGAAAATATATGAGCAATAGCATAGTTGAAACTCGACAAGATTGTTTCCACATAGCTTTTTACTATTATGGAAATTTCCTCTTGCTAGGATATTCGTCTCTTGTATAAAAAATGCCTGAATATAGGCCATTTTCAAATCCAATACAAATTACTCTTTTCCAGTTCTAATTTTTTATTGTCTTATTTGCATAAAGTCCAATGATTGCTTTGAATGATTATATGCATATGACAATAGACATATGTTCACAAACATATAAAAAGCGAGCAAAAACAGTAATTACTACAGGCTATAGGAATTTAGATGACAACTAAAGTCACCAATACAACTCCCGCAGAGTCACTTTCACAAGAAAAACATTCATAGGATCCTCAATCCCCACAGCCATCGCTCTTCCTACAAAGACAAATCTTCTCCGACGAAGTATTAATCTCCTTTCAACACTTCTAAATTCATCACGTCAGTCCCCGAGCAGTGATCCTAACAGCTTCATTAGCTTCAAACTTCATCACGTTAGTCCCCGATCAGTGATCCTAACAGCTTCATTAGCTTCAACTTCATCACGTTAGTCCCCGAGTAGTGATCCTATCAGCTTCATTAACTTCAACTTCATCACATTAGTCCCTAAGCAGTGGTCCTATCAGCTTCATCAAACTTTAAACTTCATCATGTTAGTCCCCGAGCAGTGATCCTATCGGCTTCATCAAGTTTCAGCTTTGTCACGTTAGTCTCCGAGCAGTGATCCTTTACATTCATCACGTTAGTCCCCGAGCAGTGATCCTATCAACTTCACCACTTTATGTCAGTCTCCAAGCAGTAACAGGTTATGCTATATCACATTGTCCCCCCAACAGGGCCTATGGACGATGTAATCATCCCCAACAAGGTCTATACACAAGATACTCAGCTGAGCATCTCTCAATGGTTATCGTTCCCCAACGACACAATATCTAGACTCGAAACTTGGTCAGATAGTGCATCGAAGGAATCCACATCTCTTTTATTCTCCAGCCAGGGTTTTCAACAACAGCATCCCCAAGTAGAAATCAAGAAATCTCCAGCAGAACGTTCCTATCTTCTTCAAGATGGATATACTTTGAAATACCACAACATTTACATTTCATATATTACCCATAAAAGTCATAACATGTGCATATATCATAATAACATTGTCATATACTCGCATGCATCATAATCTGCATAGGACTAACCATATCTTAACAAGATTTTATTTTCCCAGCAGATAAAAACTATTCACCAAACGAAGGTCAAAGATTAATACCCGAAACAAGACGGGAGAACTATCTGAACGACCATGCAAATTATTTCCGGACGACAAAGCACAGATTAACACGCGAAACAAGATGGGAAAATTATCTACATCCTAACAACTATTCATCTCAAAAATAACCAAGACGAAGGTTTATTCTGATCCTCTCTTATTATCAACCGCCCCAGATGGCATCCTAAGCCCATCTCTGATCTCTCTTTCATCCAAAGAACAAATATAGAGTCTAGCGTACGACTCACTCTCCAACATCAGCTTCTCCAAATGGAATCTATAAGCCCATTCCGGCGCATCGTCAATCGACGATCTCACTCCATACAACAGCGAGTGCAAATTTTTAGGTGTACTCAAGTGTTCAATCATCTTCTACCTTCAGGTCACGAAAGGCAAGCATACCAATCTAACCCTTCATGTATAAGAAGATTGAACAGGGGCAACTGTTATACCCCAAAAATTTCCCTCCTACTTCTCAAGACAATCCACAACTCCATACTCAAGGATTTCACAAGGGTTGACCAGACAAACCCTATCCTAAGCAATCAATCCAAACTAGGGTCACGCACATCTCAAATAAAGATGGGTTTCCAGTGCTCTAAGTGATCATCATACTTTACCATATACCTCAAGGGATCATCATGTCAAGTTTCAAGCCTTACAAGTCAAAACTGCTCATCCAATTGCTCAGATGGTTGAAAATCAACTATATTGGGCAAAAAGTTAACTATGGTCAACATACAGTCAAACTTCATAATTTTTGGTCAACATCAATATTTTGAAGTAATATTCCTCATTTGATCATGGATTGATCATAGTTCCTCAAGGAAAGTCAAGATATGATCAAAAGTCAAAGTTTCTAAATTGGGATTTTTCAGACAAAAGTCAACAAAACATTAACCAAGCATAAATTTCACATACTTTATCATAAATTTTTCCACCAAATCTCATTTTAAATGGAATTCAATTATCTACAACTTCATGTCTCATAAGCTTTGGCTAGAAATGCTTCATTTGGAAGGTATGGATCAAGACATTACAGGTCCTTTTAAAAGTCAACAAAAAGTCATCTTTTTGCAAAGAAGTGTTCATAAGCATGGAAACTTCAATGAAGATGAAACCAAAAAGGTTGTTTAGAGGATATCTTGAGCTTTCTAAAAATTCCAAGAACACTCAGAAATGTTAAAAATTGAGCAAGATACATGTTGTGCAAGTTGAGCATTTTTGAGGAGGTGCATAAAGAGAAATACTTGAGAAAATAAAAAAAATTCTAAATGGGCCTAACTTTTCTTGATTCAAACTTGTTTTTAATCCCAATTAGGATCTCCAAGCCCAATGCCACGCCCTTGAGCTTTTTTATTTTATTTATTTTGATTTTTTATTCATTAAAGTCAATTTAATTAAAATAAAATAGCAAAAAATAAATCAATCAATGCAAGGCTGTATATTTGACATTCTTGAGGTCTAAGATACCTATTAAATGGCCTGATATTCGAAATTGAGTGATTGGCAAGAGATTGGTACAAGATTGGGAATATTTGATCAAGATTGACAAGATTGGCAAATCAAATATACTCTCACTGAATGAGATACATTTTCTCATCGATTCTCAACCTGAATCCATCCTCTATAAATTCAGAGGGTTTCTAAACCCAAAAGGAGAATTTTTGGCAGCTTGAAGAACCCTAACTTAGCTTGAAAAAACCGTGTGTGTCAAGTAACTTGCAGCCACAGTTTTGCACCAATTCAAGGCATTCCAAACATTCCAACACATTCCTGGAGGTTCTCTGATTCGTTGCAGATTATTACCAAGCATCCAGACACCCAGAATTGTAAGAACACGATTACAGTTTACTTTCAAAACTTAAAATCGATTTCATTGATTCACGCATTTTTAATACAATTTGATTGCATATTTGTGTTTAGAATGATGTTTGTAAACTTTCTGGATAGTTTTATTTGAGTTTTAGCACATGAACAAGAATCTGCCATGGCTACGGTTCGTGAGCTCGAATTAGGGCTTTCTGAAATAGGGAAAATTGAACGAAACCAATGACCCTATCACACTCAAGGGATCAAACTGAGTTGATCCATGTCCCCATATCAAATTTATATTGCGTATTTCTTGATTTTTATTTCTTGCAGGGGTATAGTGACGGATGAACTGTGGCTATATGCTTTTGCTATGAATCAGAATCGTGGGTAAAAGTTTGAAAATTCAAACGAAGAAGATGACACCTTGGCGCGTTTTTGTTTCAAGTTTCAGAACTCCCCAGAAGTGTCATCTCCAGAAGTTCCAACTTTTAGAAATCTCCAGAAGTGCCATCTCTAGAAGTTCCAACTTTTGGACCCCCTCAGAAGTGCATCTCCAGAAGTTCCAACTTCTGGACCCCCTCAGAAGTTACATCCCCAGAATTTCCAACTTCTTCTGGGTCCTCAGAAGTGCTGTCTCCAGAAGTTCCAACTTTTGGATTCCCAGAAAGAACGCCAACAGAAGGTCCAGAAGGAAGCAGCTTCCGTGCCAAAAAGAAGCAACTTTCGTGCCAGCCTCCAGAAACTCTGGAAAATAGGTTTCCAGAGGTTCTGGAGGGAACTTCTGTCAGAAGCTCTGAAGGAAACCCTTATTTATTTATTTATTTATTTTCCTGCTGACAAACTTTCTTTGCATTTTTCTTTAAAACTTTTTTTCTAAAAAAAAAATCTAAAAAATGTCTAACTTTAGGATTTAAGTTTAGAACATCCTTATTTAAAATTTCACAAAAAAGACATTTTCTTTTAAAAATCAATCATTGTAATACGATGGGAGAACTGACTTTGGAATTTGTTTTGCTTTTTATCGTAAATGTTGCGGATAGCAAGAGTCGCCACCAACTTTTATTTTATCCAATTAAGGGAAGGTGAAAAGAACAGAAAAAGACCTTCGTTAGATTCTAAGTAAGGGAGAAGGTTATGAAAAGGGAAGGTATTAGCACCCCTTTCCATCTGTAGTTATCTACGGGCTCTTAGTTGCTTTAGCTCACTTTAAAAAATTGCTTTCTGTGTGTGTGTGTTTGAAAATATTTTTGAAAATTCATTTCGCTTTGACTTCGTAATGATTCACGCTGGAATGTATACGAAGTGTTTGGAAATGTTTCGTTTTTGAAAAGTGTTTTAACTTTGACAAAAGTGTGAGGTGTGAAAAGTATTTTGATAGAGCAAGCAAGTGTGATGGAACAGAGGGTGAACTCGGTTCACGTTTGGTACCACATGCATAGAGTCTGCATTGCATATGGGATTGTAACATGCTAGGATGGTTTCCAGTGTTGCAATTTCCATTGATTGTTTAGTTGCATAATTGAATTGTGTATAATATTTTTGTGAATTGATCTATGAATGTACTTTGGTAATGGACTAACACATCGAATTATCCTGTTGTATTTAAAAACGTATAATGCATTTTATATTGGATAGAAATCTCACCCTTACTTTGATGATTTCAGATCCGAAGTGATTAGCTGCTTGGAATTGGTGAGGATAACTCTAGAGTTGAGTCAGTTAGTTAATCCGCGTGTCAGTGTCATGCTCTGGTAGATGTAACACTGGGGAAACGTTTGCTTTGAAATCCTTTAATGGATATCCTTAATGGTTTTGAAATATGTTTTGATTTATTATCCTGGAATAACTATGAAAGATGTATTCGGGATTTTGTTATGTTTTATTTCCGCTGTTAAACATAGCTATAAGTCTGTTTTATTTAGTAATTTATCCTTCAGTGAAAGCATGACAACTGTGTTAATTGATTTGAATTATTTAAATTGTGACGCCTCTTGAAATATTGATTATATACTCTGATTATTATTTATAAAAACGCGGGTAATTAGAAGGGGTGTTACAATAGTGGTATTAGAGCATAGTCGGTCTTGTCTTAGTGTCGTTATCCCTTTAGTATGCGACTAGTGTAAAGTAACACTGTCGATACTTGTGTGCTGATGTGGATTGTTTTGTAATGTTACAGAACAATGGCTGGAAGAGGTAACAGAAGGAATGATGATGCTATTGCTGAGGCTTTGGGAATGTTAGCTGGAGTGCTCGGAGGGAATCCGCAGGGAGCTGTTATTGGTGCTGACAGGCAATTGGGGAATTTTCAGAGGAATAATCCTCCATTGTTCAAGGGTGCACATGATCCCGAGGGTGCTCATAAGTGGTTGAAGGAGATCGAGAGGATCTTCAGGGTGATTGATTGTGCTGAGGAGATGAAGGTGAGGTATGGTACTCACATGCTAGCAGAAGAAGCTGATGACTGGTGGGTTGCTATCAGAACTGAAATGGAAGAAGATGGTATTGCATTGACTTGGGTTGTGTTCATGAGAGCTTTTATGAGGAGGTACTTTCCTGAAGACATTCGGGGTAAGAAGGAGATTGAGTTTCTGGAGCTCAAGCAGGGCAACAAGACTGTGAGTGAGTATGCAACGAAGTTTACTGAATTAGCAAAGTATTATGCTCACTATACTAACGATGCAGATGGAGAATTTTCCAAATGTATCATGTTTGAGAATAGGGTATCAGGTATCAGCGCATTAGAAGGTTTCCTGATTTAGTTGACTGTAGTAGGATTCTGGAAGATGATCTTACTAGTACTAAGTCGAATGCTCAGAGTTATGCTTATTGTAAGGGAAAGAGACAGATGGATCGTGGTAAGTCCTATAACAGGAATAATCAAAAATCTGGAGGTTGGAAGAAGCCTAGTGGGGGAGACTCTAGTTCTTCCACTAAGTGCTACAGATGTGGTGACATGGGACACATAGCTGCTGAATGCAAGAATGATGCGAGGAAGTGCAACCACTGTGGGAGAATTGGTCATGTAGCTGTGTAGATTTAGAAGGATAACTTGTTACAACTGTGGTGAAGAGGGACACACTCGTCCGTAGTGTACTAAGCCAAAGAAAGAGCAAGCTGGTGGGAAAGTGTTCGCTTTGTCAGGATCAGATGTTAAGCCAGATGATCGGTTGATTAAAGGTACATGTTTTATTAATGGCATACCTTTAACTGCGATTATTGATACTGGAGCGACGCATTCTTTTATTGCTTTGGATTGTGCTAAAAGATTGAATCTGGAAATTTCTAATTTGGGTGGAAGTATGGTTATTGACACTCCTGCGTCGGGTTCAGTGACTACTTCGTATGTTTGTAGGAATTGTCCTATTGTTATTTTTGGTAGAGGTTTCAGTATGGATTTAGTGTGCCTACCTTTAGAACAACTCGATATTATCCTCGGAATGAACTGGTTGGTCTTCAACCAGGTTCATATCAATTATTTTGAGATGACAGTCATATTTCCTGAAGAAGTTAAAGTTGAAGATGTGACTCTGTCAGTTAAGCAGATGAATTCAGCTGTTAAAGATGGTGCTGTAGTGTTTATGTTATATTCTTCGATGGAAGTGAAAGGAAAGGCTAAGAGTGGTGAATTACCTGTTGTGAATGAGTTTCCAGAAGTATTTCCGGAGGATGTTAGTGAGCTACCACCTGAGAGAGAAATGGAGTTTACTATAGATTTGATTCCTGGAACTAGTCCGGTGTCGATGGCGCCTTATCGCATGTCGGCATCTGAGTTGTCTGAGTTGCAGAAACAGTTGGAAGAGTTATTAGAGAAGAAGTTTATTCGGTCTAGTGTTTCGTTGTGGGGTGCGCCGGTGTTGTTGGTTAAGAAAAAGGAAGGTACGATGAGACTGTGTGTTGATTACAGGGCAGTTGAATAAAGTGACAATCAAGAATCGGTATCCATTGCCGAGGATTGATGATTTGATGGATCAGTTAGTTGGAGCTTGTGTATTTAGTAAAATTGATTTGAGATCTGGATATCATCAGATTCGTGTTAAGGCGGGAGATATTCAGAAAACTGCATTTAGAATGAGGTATGGGCATTATGAATATTCAGTTATGCCATTTGGAGTTACTAATGCACCTGGTGTTTTTATGGAGTATATGAACATGATATTCCATCCGTATCTTGACAAGTTTGTGGTGGTATTTATTGACGATATTTTGATCTATTCAAAGAGTGATGAAGAGCATGCAAAGCATCTTAGGATTGTATTGGAATTATTGAAGGAGAAGAAGCTTTATGCGAAGGTGTCAAAATGTGAGTTTTGGTTAAGCGAAGTGAGTTTCCTTGGTCCCGTAATTTCCAAGAATGGTATTGCTGTTGATCCTACAAAAGTAGAAGTTGTATCTCAGTGGGAAGCGCCGAAGAATGCTTCAGAGATTCGTAGTTTTCTTGGTCTTGCAGGTTACTACAGGAAATTCATTGAAGGATTCTCGAATTTAGCTTTACCATTGACTAAGTTGACGAGAAAAGGTCAAGCGTTTGTTTGGGATGCAAATTGTGAGGAAGGATTCCAAGAGTTGAAGAGGAGGTTGACTAGTGCTCCGATTCTAATTTTGCCGAATCCAGAAGAATCTTTCGTTGTGTATTGCGATGCGTCCTTGATGGGTTTAGGAGGTGTTTTGATGCAAGATAGGCAGGTTGTGGCTTATGCTTCAAGACAGTTGAAGATTCATCAAAGGAATTATCCGACTCATGATTTGGAGTTGGCAGCTGTTGTGTTTGCTTTGAGGCATTATCGTATGGTTCACGCTTGAAGTGTTCAAGACCACAAGAGCAAGTATCTTTTGAATGAAAGAGTTAAATTTGGTTTCTCTTGGTTTATTTCATCCAAGGCAAACGTTGTGGCATCGTTGAGCGAAGTCCCCATATGTCGATGTTAATGGTTCGTGAATTGGATTTAGTGGAGCAATTTAGAGACTTAAGCTTGGTATGTGAAACTACTCAAATAGTGTGAAATTGGGCATGTTGAAGCTAGTGGTATTTTGGAAGAGATTGAAATGGACAAACCGATGTTGGTTTGGTGGATAAGTCCATTGATTAACCAAGGTCAAGGAGTTGAGCGAAGAATGGTGTTATGAGATTTGGTGATAGAGTGTATGTTGGTGAGATTAGAAAAGTATTTTGGAAGAAGGACATCGTAGTGGGTTGAGTATTCATCCCGGTGCTACTAAGATGTACCATGATTTGAAGAAATTATTTTGGTGGCCTGGAATAAAAAAGGAAATTGCCGAGTTTGTGTATGCGTGTTTGGTTTGTCAGAAATCAAAGATTGAACATCAGAAACCGTCAGGATTGATGGAACCGTTGTTTGTTCCAGAGTGGAAGTGGGATGGCATTTCTATGGATTTTGTGTCTGGACTGCCGAGGACAATGAAGAATTGTGACTCTATTTGGGTTATCGTGGATCGATTGACAAAGTCTGCTCACTTTATTATGATAAGAATGGATTATCCAATGGAGAGGTTGGCAGAATTGTATGTTGAGAAGATTGTAAGTCTGCATGGTATTCCGTCTAGCATTGTGTCGGATAGAGATCCGAGGTTTACTTCTAAGTTTTGGACGGGATTGCAAGAAGCTTTGGGTACTAAGTTACGATTGAGTTCTGCTTATCATCCACAGACAGATGGTCAGACGGAGAGAACGATTCAGTCGTTAGAGGATTTATTGAGAGCTTGTGTGTTAGAGAAAGGTGGGGCTTGGGATAGCTACTTTCCGTTGATAGAGTTTACCTACAACAATAGTTTTCATTCGAGCATCGATATGGCTCCGTTTGAGGCATTGTATGGTAGAAGGTGTCAGACGCCGTTGTGTTGGTACGAATCTGGAGAAAGTGTTGTGATTGGACCAGAGATTGTTCAACAAACTTAGGAAAAGATTAAGGTGATTTAGGAGAAGATGAGAACTTCTCAGAGTCGTCAGAAAAGTTATCATGATAAGAGGAGGAAAGATCTTGAGTTTAGTGAAGGAGATCACGTGTTCATGCGGGTTACGCCGATGACTGGTATTGGTTGAGCCTTGAAGTCAAGGAAGTTGACTCCGCGCTTTATTGGTCCGTTTCAGATTACCAAGAGAGTTGGGAAGGTTGCTTATCAGATTGCCTTACCGCCGTCACTTGCGAATTTGCATGATGTCTTCCATGTATCTCAGTTGAGGAGGTACATTGCGGATCCGTCTCATGAGATTCAAGTAGACGATGTACAGGTACAGAATAATTTGACTGTTGAAGCGATACTTGCGAGAATTGAGGATCGGAAAGTGAAGCAACTGCGTGATAAAGAGATAGCACTGGTAAGAGTAGCTTGGGGAGGAGCAGCTGGAGGAAATGTAACTTGGGAACTGGAGAGCCAGATGAAGGACTCGTATCCCCGAACTTTTCGTCTAAGGTATGTTTTCGAGGACGAAAACTCTTTTAGTGGGGGAGAGTTGTGACACCCCGATTTAATTCGAATATTAAATAGTTAGGAATTTAATTATTAATTTAATTAAAGGTTTAATTAATAATATTTTGAATTAAAATGGATTAATTAATTATGGAATTAAAAGGAAGACCGGAGAGTGTGAGTTGAATTGGAGGTGAGTGGAGTAAAAGGTTCTACTAAATAATAACTAAGTTATTATTATTATTTGGCAAATAATAAAAAGAATATAAAAAGGAGGATAAAAAGGAAAAGAAGAAAAAATAAGGTTATTTGGGAAAAATCATTATACGTGAGATTGGAGAAGATAAGAGAAAAGAGGAAAAGAGCCAAACATCGAGATTCGAAGATCATCGCGAGGTAAGAGGTGATTTCATTCGGTTTTAATGCCTTATGGGTTTTGGGAATCAACCGGGTGATTGGGTATGTTAGGAAATTCGAATTAGGTGATTATAGGTTTACGGGATTAAACCCTGTTTTGTGTCTGAAGATAGAAATTAAGACCGTTAATGTGTCGAACGATCATTAGGAAGGTAGAAACCATGATATATGATGTAGTAATGATGTATAATGATTGTGTTTTGGTTTTCCTGAAAGTATAATTCGTATAGGGATGATTGGGAATGGTCTGAAATGCCTAAATGCTGTCAAAATAGCAGAAAATAATTCTGTAGGTCGTAGGAACCGGTTACTTGTGGGAAGGAACCGGGTTCCCAGCGTTAATTTTTCAAAACTGGGGAATTTTGCACTCAGGAACCGGTTCCTGTATATGTAGGAACCGGGTTCCCATACAAATTCCAGAAGCGTGATTTTCAGACTTCACAGGAACCGGTTCCTGTATATGTAGGAACCGGGTTCTGTAACACCCTAATTTACCCAAAGTTTAATATACCAAAAATTAGAGTAATTAAAAATTTCTTAAATTAAACACTGAGGTGTTACACCATCAAAAACAACTCACTTTAAAACAGTTTACTTTAAAGTATCAATCTCGGATACATAGCAATGTCGGAAAACATAAATTGATTCATAAACATCAAAACATCTTCTTTATTAACTTCCTTAATAAATCTTGTTTTCGTAAAGTATGATTCTTATACATAAAGGAAAGCAACAAAGTAATAACAACAAGACAACATAATAATTCCCCAGTGCTACGTATCGAGCGGCCGACTCGACTAACAATGACTATAAACTCCGTCTTCATAACCTGCACGTTACCAATATATAGGTAACGGCGAAACAAGTAAAGGGTGAGATACTCCAAAACATATAATTAAAGGCATGATAAAACATATATATAGTTTCGGAATATCGAGGGTATAGATTAATAAGTGTAATTCCAACACATAATCAAAACTCGCTTACTTTACTCGTCATCCTAATGTGTATAATCTACACTTTATCATCCTAACCTCATCGGCATAAACGTCACAACAACACATAAACTTCCATCACCACGAAGTCGTCACGAGCTAATACATCACTAATTAACACGGCAGTCTTAAACAACAACATCAACCAACACCATTAAATAATTCTAATAATATAAGCAACACAAACAAATCATCACAAATTGGCTAAAGTCCATCTTCGCTTTTGGCATAAAGACCATCATCGCTTGTGGCATAAAGCCCATCATCACAACATCATCACAAACATCATCATATCATATATCGTCGCAATTCAATTATCATTCATCAATTAAGGACTCAATGATAAACAACTCGAACATAAACATAACCGACTCCAAAATAAACATAATGGACTCCATGAGACACGACTATGTTATGCATGTGGTACCCATCGCTTTGTCCGTAATTAGGGACACTTGGCATAAAGCCCAACTTCGCTCGGCATAAAAGCCATCATCGCTTGGCATAAAAGCCCTCTTCGCTTATGAAATGTATATGACTCAATACATAAAGACCACACAACAACATATCATCATCGCTCATCACAATTGACATAAAGTCTACTTCGCCATATTTATTCACATCACATAAACATGTCATCGCATCGCATAAACAACAAGTATTCGTAATTATATACACCGTCGCAAAACCCCGTCAATTAATCTATCAATTCCCAAAAACGGAAAAATAGTAAAAACATCAATAATCGTCGCGAAAGCCATTCTTATTTACCGGCATAATTTATAAACATCAACTTCAAAAATCGGATAGTTCATATACATCTTAAAATGACTAAAACTCAATCCGGGTCAATTTACCGTATTTTAGCCTATTTCGGGTCGTTCCGTAAAAACTCGCAATTTCGATAAACTAACTTCACCACTACGTTCTACACGTCAAAATTAGCTAGCACGTCAATTTTCGTTGAATTCGGATCAACTTGCTCCGTCGCCGAATTTACCGAAATCGGAACATCATCGGGTTCTAAATTTAATCGGCTATCTTATCCCCTAATTATATTTTATAATTACCAAAAGCTACTAGGTGGAATTAAGGATTTATAAACAAACAGAATGTATTTCTATAAAATTATGCAGGTCTTTCATTTTGTTGACAGTAAAAAAAATAATATCCAATTTGATAGCAAATTTTCAAAACGCACAAACTCCATTCCATTAGCATACAAAGGAGACGAATGTCCCTCCACCCTCTTGCCAATGGAGACGGCTGTCCCACCATGGGGAATCCTCCAAAATGAAATTCCAAAGTGCCCTGCGTTTTTTGGCTTTTGGATTTGCATTTACAGTTTCCATTTTTCACATTATATTTATTCCCTGCAACATGATATGAAATTCTTACTTTTTCACGTTTTTGTTTTCTTTTTTTTTTCTTCATTTCCTTGAAATATTTCATTCCTACTTCCATTACGTTTTGCCTACTTGCATTTTACTGTTTCTATTTTTGATTTTCCACTTTTGTTTACTTGCGGTAGTTTCCATTCTTTTTTCATTCTTAATTCTATTTTCATTTTCTATACTAATTCCATTTCTATTTTCTATACTAATTCCATTTCTATAACTATTTTCATTTAACCCAATAATAATCCAACCACAACAACAACTATACTTCAAAATCAACTCCTCTAATCTCTATCAACATCACCCAACAACACTCATAAATCTTAAAGATCAATTTATCCCAAATCAAAAATATACCAATCAAACTCTAATTATAAGAATTGGAAAATCAAACCATCAACACCCAACTCCAAAAACTCAACACCAATTTTCAACTCCTCTAAACATTTCAACAATCAACCAACAAAATCATAAAACTCTACTATCAATTTTTCCCCCAAATCCAACATATATCATCAAACCCTAACTATAATGAGATGGAGGAAATCAAACCCCTTACCTAGAAAGCTTTGGGTGTTCTTGATGATTCTCCAACCAAGTCTTGCTCTTCTTCTTGTTCTCTTCTTCTTCTTCTTCTCAAGCCCTAGCTTTTTCTCCAACTTCTCAACTTTTGTGTTTATGGTGTTATGTTGGGAAATGGTGGAGGAATTGGTTTTATATGATATGTCTTACTAGCCAACTTAGATAAATTGCTCATAAGCCCCTCATCTAATCTTAATACACTAAACATAACATCTAATTATATTACTAACTTAATTTGTTAATTTAATTCCAGGAAATTAAATATCGGTCCAAAAAATATTTTACCGAACCGAACAAAACGTCGCTAAATATATTAATAAATATACCGATTAATATAATTATTTTCGTTGTTAAAACTATCATCAAACGATAATTCAAAAATATTAATATAATATAATATTAAATAAAACGGGCGTTACAACTCTCCCCCACTAAAAAGGTTTCGTCCTCGAAATTTCGACCAAAACGAACAATACGAGACATGCCTACACATTCGCCTACTCAATCCTCGCGTCAATTAAACAACATATAAAATACACCAAACACAAGGGTATCTCCCTAACCACAACGTCTAGACAAGAACAACCATGCCGAGATGCAAAGCCCATACAATGCACTCGACAACCAATTAACACCCAACAACTAAACAAGCCGTAAACACACCGGTTCACTCGAGAACCAAACAAACAAGATCGATACTATCCTAACGTCTCAACCATAGAATTAGCCACACACTTGAACCGACACCTCAGAAACGAGTCACCAAAGATAGGAACATAAAGTCCTACAACACAACATCGTCACCATCGCTAAAACGAAAACCACAAAATGGTTATATAAACCAAAACTGAAACAGTCAAAATAGGGTAAAACCACGCGTGCTACACAAACATGAAAAGATGACTTCATACACACATAAGCACGAACTCAAAAATTACACTTGCAGTCATCACTCTCATTCCAGAAAATCACAAGGTCACATCATCCTTGTAGATTACCAACGTACCACCCTTGAAAACAACAAGTTATACAAACATAACCGAACATCGATACACCACTCACTCTAGGGCTTATACAGATGACTTGTGACTATATCTTCACTAGTCCAAAACCCACAATCTCGCATACTTGCTAACAATTTAATGCTCGATATCTAAACCATGTTGCGTCACTTTTAGGCATAAGATGCCAACCGTAAAACAACTTGGTTAAACCTCAACTTTACAATCACTCAAAATGGATACGTTCAAAGCGTACACCCATCAAGACACCTCGCAACATCAACTTCATCAACTCGAAGAATCACTCTTTCATTCTCGATTGATCAACATCCATTGGTCCTCTAAATACACGACATAGTTTGACCTCTTCCAATACTGTCCAAATATTTCACTTGTGAAACTTCGACGTATACACTTGCTTCAACGAAGTCTTCCCTTACAATAATTCCCAAATTGCATTAAGTAATCGTCATCCTCGCACCGTCGTAACAATCAATATACGGGTTTCTTATTCGAAGCACCTTTCACAACTTTCAATCTTCCAAAGTGGTAACTCAAACCAAAGCACTCTCTCATGACTTCTACCCATCAACGTCGTATCATACTACTGAAATTACAAAACAGGTTGAACTTAGAACCATAACATAAACTTTATGGGATCCAACACGAATGCCGTCGCGACCGACTTCAGTCACAATTAGAACATTCTCCTTAATAAAACATCAATCATCTTAAAGTACCTGTAGCTACTAAACCATCTCAAAATTCCTCACCGTCAAGGCTTATCTTAGTCGTAACTAATAATCCACCACGACCATTAGTATCCGACAAAATCCATACGTTCGTAGTGAACAAATCCTTAACAACCTTATGAGCTTAATCTCAACAAGCGTCCCAAAACAACCATGCAACATTCTTCAAAATACCAGATCCCAAATCATACATACTTGGGTTACCCGCGATACCAACTTACTAAACTCAACAACAGACGAAGTCTCTTATAGATCGTACTCAAACTCGAATTGTCTTCCACAATTTCAATCCCCTCATCGTTAACATCTGCACCAAAAGATTTCAAATGATCATAACAACATCAACCTCTAACTCACAAGTCCGACAATTTTTCCTTATGAAAATCAAATCATTCCAAGGTAGCAATACACTTTTCCAACTCTATGTTGAAATACATCTTAAGTCCAAAATGGGATATCCCAATACGCCGCACACGGTTCTTTAGTACAACACAAAACCAAAATCAAAGCATTCTCTAAACTCTACACTGGCTTAAACAAATTCGCTTCCCACTGCGAAGTCCAAATAGAGACTCAACCACCTCGAGTCAAAGTACTCACGATCAAAACCAACTTGTAAAAAGATCTTCCACCACACTCACAAAGCTAACTATCCACGACAAAAAAACTTCTAAACTCTGATATACTTCTCGAGGTCTTCTACATGATAAAAAATAAAACTCCATGGGACTGTCCAAAATATCACCGTCTAAGTTGCTTACTTAAGGCACTCACGTCCAACAGTTCAAAATTCTATCTTTAGAATACTCGCCACGCACTGATCTAACTTCACTATTGATAATGCAAAGCTCAGATGCTTGCCACAATTCCTTAACTTGATGTGAACCAAATACCATCCATGAACACGAAGTAACTCTCACAGCTACTCATGAGAGTACTGTATGAACATTCCAAAATCACACCTGTCGCATTAGTCACACTAATGACATCAACCAAATACCCGCCAGGACCATACACCATCCTAAAAGCATTGTCTAAACATCTTCAGCTTTCACACTAACCCGTAGACAGCCAGACTTCACATCGATCTCACTAAACGCAAAACTCAAATGACTGATTCATCCAAATATCAATCCTCGGAAGTAGACACTCGTCCTCAACATTCACTTCGTTCCTTGACTGCAAACAACACACCAACTCGGGCAACCTTTTCTCTTCCCGAACCACACAGCGGTAGCACTCCACGGTGACCCGCTCGACTAAGTAACTCTGCTCAAACCAATCCTCAAGTTGACTCTTTAACTCTATTCTAGAAGCAAACGTCCCTTAAGTATACTTCGAATCACAACTAATTCCAGAAACTAAATCCATCAAAACTTCACTTCGCACTACAGCGGTAATTCACTCACATTTCCACAATAAGCTTCAGAAGAATCACAACAAGAAGTTCACTTGCCAAAATCATGCTTCTCCCCAAAATCCAAATTCGCTCAGAACTCAAGTAACCATGCACTACCTTGTGCCAACACATCTGCTTCATACCCTATTAAGTTGGCAAGACAAGTCTATCCCAACCAACACAACTCCCGACTACTATCAACAAGAGATTAAGGATGATCAGTCCCTCAATTTGTCAATAGATAGTCGACAATCATGATGGTGACATAAACCATCTCTACCAACTACAACAACGTCTTCAAACTTACACTTCAAGTTACTAAAGTGTAACACTGCTTGAGGCTCCAACTCCAAACCACAAGCGCCACCAAGAAGTAAAACTTCTCCCCCACTTGTTTCTAACGCATCTCTGCAGACAAACAATTAGAAACAAGCAAGTACCGACAGTGTTTCACACACATGTCGCATACAAAAGGGTTAAACACACTAACAACTTGGTCGACAGACCGACCTGCTCTGATACCACTATTGTAACACCCCAATTTACCCAAAGTTTAATATACCAAAAATTAGAGTAATTAAAAATTTCTTAAATTAAACACTGAGGTGTTACACCATCAAAAACAACTCACTTTAAAACAGTTTACTTTAAAGTATCAATCTCGGATACATAGCAATGTCGGAAAACATAAATTGATTCATAAACATCAAAACATCTTCTTTATTAACTTCCTTAATAAATCTTGTTTTCGTAAAGTATGATTCTTATACATAAAGGAAAGCAACAAAGTAATAACAACAAGACAACATAATAATTCCCCCCGAGTGCTACGTATCAGAGCGACACCGACTCGACTAACAGCAGCTATAAACTCCGTCTTCATAACCTGCACGTTACCAATATATAGGTAACGGCGAAACAAGTAAAGGGTGAGATACTCCAAAACATATAATTAAAGGCATGATAAAACATATATATAGTTTCGGAATATCGAGGGTATAGATTAATAAGTGTAATTCCAACACATAATCAAAACTCGCTTACTTTACTCGTCATCCTAATGTGTATAATCTACACTTTATCATCCTAACCTCATCGGCATAAACGTCACAACAACACATAAACTTCCATCACCACGAAGTCGTCACGAGCTAATACATCACTAATTAACACGGCAGTCTTAAACAACAACATCAACCAACACCATTAAATAATTCTAATAATATAAGCAACACAAACAAATCATCACAAATTGGCTAAAGTCCATCTTCGCTTTTGGCATAAAGACCATCATCGCTTGTGGCATAAAGCCCATCATCACAACATCATCACAAACATCATCATATCATATATCGTCGCAATCCAATTATCATTCATCAATTAAGGACTCAATGATAAACAACTCGAACATAAACATAACCGACTCCAAAATAAACATAATGGACTCCATGAGACACGACTATGTTATGCATGTGGTACCCATCGCTTTGTCCGTAATTAGGGACACTTGGCATAAAGCCCAACTTGCATAAAAGCCATCATCGCTTGGCATAAAAGCCCTCTTCGCTTATGAAATGTATATGACTCAATACATAAAGACCACACAACAACATATCATCATCGCTCATCACAATTGACATAAAGTCTACTTCGCCATATTTATTCACATCACATAAACATGTCATCGCATCGCATAAACAACAAGTATTCGTAATTATATACACCGTCGCAAACATCCCCGTCAATTAATCTATCAATTCCCAAAAACGGAAAAATAGTAAAAACATCAATAATCGTCGAGAAAGCCATTCTTATTTACCGACATAATTTATAAACATCAACTTCAAAAATCGGATAGTTCATATACATCTTAAAATGACTAAAACTCAATCCGGGTCAATTTACCGTATTTTAGCCTATTTCGGGTCGTTCCGTAAAAACTCGCAATTTCGATAAACTAACTTCACCACTACGTTCTACACGTCAAAATTAGCTAGCACGTCAATTTTCGTTGAATTCGGATCAACTTGCTCCGTCGCCGAATTTACCGAAATCGGAAAATCGAAACATCATCGGGTTCTAAATTTAATCGGCTATCTTATCCCCTAATTATATTTTATAATTACCAAAAGCCACTAGGTGGAATTAAGGATTTATAAACAAACAGAATGTATTTCTATAAAATTATGCAGGTCTTTCATTTTGTTGACAGTTAAAAAAATAATATCCAATTTGATGACAAATTTTCAAACGCACAAACTCCATTCCATTAGCATACAAAGGAGACGAATGTCCCTCCACCCTCTTGCCAATGGAGACGGCTGTCCCACCATGGGGAATCCTCCAAAATGAAATTCCAAAGTGCCCTGCGTTTTTTAGCTTTTGGATTTGCATTTACAGTTTCCATTTTTCACATTATATTTATTCCCTGCAACATGATATGAAATTCTTACTTTTTCACGTTTTTGTTTTTTTTTTTTCATTTCCTTGAAATATTTCATTCCTACTTCCATTACGTTTTGCCTACTTGCATTTTACTGTTTCTATTTTTGATTTTCCACTTTTGTTTACTTGCAGGTAGTTTCCCATTCTTTTTTCATTCTTAATTCTATTTTCATTTTCTATACTAATTCCATTTCTATTTTCTATACTAATTCCATTTCTATAACTATTTTCATTTAACCCAATAATAATCCAACCACAACAACAACTATACTTCAAAATCAACTCCTCTAATCTCTATCAACATCACCCAACAACACTCATAAATCTTAAAGATCAATTTATCCCAAATCAAAAATATACCAATCAAACTCTAATTATAAGAATTGGAAAATCAAACCATCAACACCCAACTCCAAAAACTCAACACCAATTTTCAACTCCTCTAAACATTTCAACAATCAACCAACAAAATCATAAAACTCTACTATCAATTTTTCCCCCAAATCCAACATATATCATCAAACCCTAACTATAATGAGATGGAGGAAATCAAACCCCTTACCTAGAAAGCTTTGGGTGTTCTTGATGATTCTCCAACCAAGTCTTGCTCTTCTTCTTGTTCTCTTCTTCTTCTTCTTCTCAAGCCCTAGCTTTTCTCCAACTTCTCAACTTTTGTGTTTATGGTGTTATGTTGGGAAATGGTGGAGGAATTGGTTTTATATGATATGTCTTACTAGCCAACTTAGATAAATTGCTCATAAGCCCTCATCTAATCTTAATACACTAAACATAACATCTAATTATATTACTAACTTAATTTGTTAATTTAATTCCGGAAATTAAATATCGGTCCAAAAATATTTTACCGAACCGAACAAACGTCGCTAAATATATTAATAAATATACCGATTAATATAATTATTTTCGTTGTTAAAACTATCATCAAACGATAATTCAAAAATATTAATATAATATAATATTAAATAAAACGGGCGTTACAACTCTCCCCCACTAAAAAGGTTTCGTCCTCGAAATTTCGACCAAAACGAACAATACGAGACATGCCTACACATTCGCCTACTCAATCCTCGCGTCAATTAAACAACATATAAAATACACCAAACACAAGGGTATCTCCCTAACCACAACGTCTAGACAAGAACAACCATGCCGAGATGCAAAGCCCATACAATGCACTCGACAACCAATTAACACCCAACAACTAAACAAGCCGTAAACACACGGTTCACTCGAGAACCAAACAAACAAGATCGATACTATCCTAACGTCTCAACCATAGAATTAGCCACACACTTGAACCGACACCTCAGAAACGAGTCACCAAAGATAGGAACATAAAGTCCTACAACACAACATCGTCACCATCGCTAAAACGAAAACCACAAAATGGTTATATAAACCAAAACTGAAACAGTCAAAATAGGGTAAAACCACGCGTGCTACACAAACATGAAAAGATGACTTCATACACACATAAGCACGAACTCAAAAATTACACTTGCAGTCATCACTCTCATTCCAGAAAATCACAAGGTCACATCATCCTTGTAGATTACCAACGTACCACCCTTGAAAACAACAAGTTATACAAACATAACCGAACATCGATACACCACTCACTCTAGGGCTTATACAGATGACTTGTGACTATATCTTCACTAGTCCAAAACCCACAATCTCGCATACTTGCTAACAATTTAATGCTCGATATCTAAACCATGTTGCGTCACTTTTAGGCATAAGATGCCAACCGTAAAACAACTTGGTTAAACCTCAACTTTACAATCACTCAAAATGGATACGTTCAAAGCGTACACCCATCAAGACACCTCGCAACATCAACTTCATCAACTCGAAGAATCACTCTTTCATTCTCGATTGATCAACGTCCATTGGTCCTCTAAATACACGACATAGTTTGACCTCTTCCAATACTGTCCAAATATTTCACTTGTGAAACTTCGACGTATACACTTGGCTTCAACGAAGTCTTCCCTTACAATAATTCCCAAATTGCATTAAGTAATCGTCATCCTCGCACCGTCGTAACAATCAATATACGGGTTTCTTATTCGAAGCACCTTTCACAACTTTCAATCTTCCAAAGTGGTAACTCAAACCAAAGCACTCTCTCATGACCCATCAACGTCGTATCATACTACTGAAATTACAAAACAGGTTGAACTTAGAACCATAACATAAACTTTATGGGATCCAACACGAATGCCGTCGCGACCGACTTCAGTCACAATTAGAACATTCTCCTTAATAAAACATCAATCATCTTAAAGTACCTGTAGCTACTAAACCATCTCAAAATTCCTCACCGTCAAGGCTTATCTTAGTCGTAACTAATAATCCACCACGACCATTAGTATCCGACAAAATCCATACGTTAGTAGTGAACAAATCCTTAACAACCTTATGAGCTTAATCTCAACAAGCGTCCCAAAACAACCATGCAACATTCTTCAAAATACCAGATCCCAAATCATACATACTTGGGTTACCCGCGATACCAACTTACTAAACTCAACAACAGACGAAGTCTCTTATAGATCGTACTCAAACTCGAATTGTCTTCCACAATTTCAATCCCCTCATCGTTAACATCTGCACCAAAAGATTTCAAATGATCATAACAGCATCAACCTCTAACTCACAAGTCCGACAATTTTTCCTTATGAAAATCAAATCATTCCAAGGTAGCAATACACTTTTCCAACTCTATGTTGAAATACATCTTAAGTCCAAAATGGGATATCCCAATACGCCGCACACGGTTCTTTAGCACAACACAAAACCAAAATCAAAGCATTCTCTAAACTCTACACTGGCTTAAACAAATTCGCTTCCCACTGCGAAGTCCAAATAGCGACTCAACCACCTCGAGTCAAAGTACTCACGATCAAAACCAACTTGTAAAAAGATCTTCCACCACACTCACAAAGCTAACTATCCACGACAAAAAAACTTCTAAACTCTGATATACTTCTCGAGGTCTTCTACATGATAAAAAATAAAACTCCATGGGACTGTCCAAAATATCACCGTCTAAGTTGCTTACTTAAGGCACTCACGTCCAACAGTTCAAAATTCTATCTTTAGAATACTCGCCACGCACTGATCTAACTTCACTACTGATAATGCAAAGCTCAGATGCTTGCCACAATTCCTTAACTTGATGTGAACCAAATACCATCCATGAACACGAAGTAACTCTCACAGCTACTCATGAGAGTACTGTATGAACATTCCAAAATCACACCTGTCGCATTAGTCACACTAATGACATCAACCAAATACCCGCCAGGACCATACACCATCCTAAAAGCATTGTCTAAACATCTTCAGCTTTCACACTAACCCGTAGACAGCCAGACTTCACATCGATCTCACTAAACGCAAAACTCAAATGACTGATTCATCCAAATATCAATCCTCGGAAGTAGACACTCGTCCTCAACATTCACTTCGTTCCTTGACTGCAAACAACACACCAACTCGGGCAACCTTTTCTCTTCCCGAACCACACAGCGGTAGCACTCCACGGTGACCCGCTCGACTAAGTAACTCTGCTCAAACCAATCCTCAAGTTGACTCTTTAACTCTATTCTAGAAGCAAACGTCCCTTAAGTATACTTCGAATCACAACTAATTCCAGAAACTAAATCCATCAAAACTTCACTTCGCACTACAGCGGTAATTCACTCACATTTCCACAATAAGCTTCAGAAGAATCACAACAAGAAGTTCACTTGCCAAAATCATGCTTCTCCCCAAAATCCAAATTCGCTCAGAACTCAAGTAACCATGCACTACCTTGTGCCAACACATCTGCTTCATACCCTATTAAGTTGGCAAGACAAGTCTATCCCAACCAACACAACTCCCGACTACTATCAACAAGAGATTAAGGATGATCAGTCCCTCAATTTGTCAATAGATAGTCGACAATCATGATGGTGACATAAACCATCTCTACCAACTACAACAACGTCTTCAAACTTACACTTCAAGTTACTAAAGTGTAACACTGCTTGAGGCTCCAACTCCAAACCACAAGCGCCACCAAGAAGTAAAACTTCTCCCCCACTTGTTTCTAACGCATCTCTGCAGACAAACAATTAGAAACAAGCAAGTACCGACAGTGTTTCACACACATGTCGCATACAAAAGGGTTAAACACACTAACAACTTGGTCGACAGACCGACCTGCTCTGATACCACTATTGTAACACCCCAATTTACCCAAAGTTTAATATACCAAAAATTAGAGTAATTAAAAATTTCTTAAATTAAACACTGAGGTGTTACACCATCAAAAACAACTCACTTTAAAACAGTTTACTTTAAAGTATCAATCTCGGATACATAGCAATGTCGGAAAACATAAATTGATTCATAAACATCAAAACATCTTCTTTATTAACTTCCTTAATAAATCTTGTTTTCGTAAAGTATGATTCTTATACATAAAGGAAAGCAACAAAGTAATAACAACAAGACAACATAATAATTCCCCCCGAGTGCTACGTATCAGAGCGACACCGACTCGACTAACAGCAGCTATAAACTCCGTCTTCATAACCTGCACGTTACCAATATATAGGTAACGGCGAAACAAGTAAAGGGTGAGATACTCCAAAACATATAATTAAAGGCATGATAAAACATATATATAGTTTCGGAATATCGAGGGTATAGATTAATAAGTGTAATTCCAACACATAATCAAAACTCGCTTACTTTACTCGTCATCCTAATGTGTATAATCTACACTTTATCATCCTAACCTCATCGGCATAAACGTCACAACAACACATAAACTTCCATCACCACGAAGTCGTCACGAGCTAATACATCACTAATTAACACGGCAGTCTTAAACAACAACATCAACCAACACCATTAAATAATTCTAATAATATAAGCAACATAAACAAATCATCACAAATTGGCTAAAGTCCATCTTCGCTTTTGGCATAAAGACCATCATCGCTTGTGGCATAAAGCCCATCATCACAACATCATCACAAACATCATCATATCATATATCGTCGCAATCCAATTATCATTCATCAATTAAGGACTCAATGATAAACAACTCGAACATAAACATAACCGACTCCAAAATAAACATAATGGACTCCATGAGACACGACTATGTTATGCATGTGGTACCCATCGCTTTGTCCGTAATTAGGGACACTTGGCATAAAGCCCAACTTCGCTCGGCATAAAAGCCATCATCGCTTGGCATAAAAGCCCTCTTCGCTTATGAAATGTATATGACTCAATACATAAAGACCACACAACAACATATCATCATCGCTCATCACAATTGACATAAAGTCTACTTCGCCATATTTATTCACATCACATAAACATGTCATCGCATCGCATAAACAACAAGTATTCGTAATTATATACACCGTCGCAAACATCCCCGTCAATTAATCTATCAATTCCCAAAAACGGAAAAATAGTAAAAACATCAATAATCGTCGCGAAAGCCATTCTTATTTACCGACATAATTTATAAACATCAACTTCAAAAATCGGATAGTTCATATACATCTTAAAATGACTAAAACTCAATCCGGGTCAATTTACCGTATTTTAGCCTATTTCGGGTCGTTCCGTAAAAACTCGCAATTTCGATAAACTAACTTCACCACTACGTTCTACACGTCAAAATTAGCTAGCACGTCAATTTTCGTTGAATTCGGATCAACTTGCTCCGTCGCCGAATTTACCGAAATCGGAAAATCGGAACATCATCGGGTTCTAAATTTAATCGGCTATCTTATCCCCTAATTATATTTTATAATTACCAAAAGCTACTAGGTGGAATTAAGGATTTATAAACAAACAGAATGTATTTCTATAAAATTATGCAGGTCTTTCATTTTGTTGACAGTAAAAAAAATAATATCCAATTTGACAGCAAATTTTCAAAACGCACAAACTCCATTCCATTAGCATACAAAGGAGACGAATGTCCCTCCACCCTCTTGCCAATGGAGACGGCTGTCCCACCATGGGGAATCCTCCAAAATGAAATTCCAAAGTGCCCTGCGTTTTTGGCTTTTGGATTTGCATTTACAGTTTCCATTTTTCACATTATATTTATTCCCTGCAACATGATATGAAATTCTTACTTTTTCACGTTTTTGTTTTCTTTTTTTCTTCATTTCCTTGAAATATTTCATTCCTACTTCCATTACGTTTTGCCTACTTGCATTTTACTGTTTCTATTTTTGATTTTCCACTTTTGTTTACTTGCAGGTAGTTTCCCATTCTTTTTTCATTCTTAATTCTATTTTCATTTTCTATACTAATTCCATTTCTATTTTCTATACTAATTCCATTTCTATAACTATTTTCATTTAACCCAATAATAATCCAACCACAACAACAACTATACTTCAAAATCAACTCCTCTAATCTCTATCAACATCACCCAACAACACTCATAAATCTTAAAGATCAATTTATCCCAAATCAAAAATATACCAATCAAACTCTAATTATAAGAATTGGAAAATCAAACCATCAACACCCAACTCCAAAAACTCAACACCAATTTTCAACTCCTCTAAACATTTCAACAATCAACCAACAAAATCATAAAACTCTACTATCAATTTTTCCCCCAAATCCAACATATATCATCAAACCCTAACTATAATGAGATGGAGGAAATCAAACCCCTTACCTAGAAAGCTTTGGGTGTTCTTGATGATTCTCCAACCAAGTCTTGCTCTTCTTCTTGTTCTCTTCTTCTTCTTCTTCTTCTTCTCAAGCCCTAGCTTTTTCTCCAACTTCTCAACTTTTGTGTTTATGGTGTTATGTTGGGAAATGGTGGAGGAATTGGTTTTATATGATATGTCTTACTAGCCAACTTAGATAAATTGCTCATAAGCCCCTCATCTAATCTTAATACACTAAACATAACATCTAATTATATTACTAACTTAATTTGTTAATTTAATTCCAGGAAATTAAATATCGGTCCAAAAAATATTTTACCGAACCGAACAAAACGTCGCTAAATATATTAATAAATATACCAATTAATATAATTATTTTCGTTGTTAAAACTATCATCAAACGATAATTCAAAAATATTAATATAATATAATATTAAATAAAACGGGCGTTACAGGTTCCATGTGTAATTTTTCAAAATACTCAAAACTTCAAAAATTCATATTTTCTAAACCGTAACTCCGATTCGAGTGCCGTTTTCGGCATTATTTCTTAAATTGAAAATACTATCTTTTAAAAAGAGAAAAATATTATTTTGCTAAAATTATTTTAAAAATAGTCGAGCTTCCGATTTTTGAAAAAGGTGGATAGTTGAGGGCGATGAGAAATGGGATTGAATTGTCTGATTTGATGAATGAGTGATAATGCTTACCATGTTGTGTTTTGATAAACATTGTGATGGAATAGATTACATTGGTGATTGACATTATGTGAGTTATGTTATATCATAATCTGTGAATTGATGTTGCATGCCTTTATGGTGCATGCATAAGCATTGTTAATTGGTTCATTCCCATTGTGCGGAAGTGAACTTGCAGAGCCAATAGACTTACCAGGATTGAGGTAGTGAGGCTAGATTCTTGACTCAGTGTTCTGGACGAATCATGGATTTCCGCTGTTTCCAAGTGTGATGGAACAGAGGGTGAACTCGGTTCACGTTTGGTACCACATGCATAGAGTCTGCATTGCATATGGGATTGTAACATGCTAGGATGGTTTCCAGTGTTGCAATTTCCATTGATTGTTTAATTGCATAATTGAATTGTGTATAATATTTTTGTGAATTGATCTAGGAATGTACTTTGGTAATGGACTAACACATTGAATTATCCTGTTGTATTTAAAAACGTATAATGCATTTTATATTGGATAGAAATCTCACCCTTACTTTGATGATTTCAGATCCGAAGTGATTAGCTGCTTGGAATTGGTGAGGATAACTCTAGAGTTGAGTCAGTTAGTTAATCCGCGTGTCAGTGTCATGCTCTGGTAGATGTAACACTGGGGAAACGTTTGTTTTGAAATCCTTTAATGGATATCCTTAATGGTTTTGAAATATGTTTTGATTTATTATCCTGGAATAACTATGAAAGATGTATTCGGGATTTTGTTATGTTTCATTTCCGTTGTTAAACATAGCTATAAGTCTGTTTTATTTAGTAATTTATCCTTCAGTGAAAGCATGACAACTGTGTTGATTGATTTGAATTATTTAAATTGTGACGCCTCTTGAAATATAATACTCTGATTATTATTTATAAAAACGCGGGGTAATTAGAAGGGGTGTTACAGAGTGCCTTGCAGATACACCACCCCCTCCTCAACATCAATTTGCTCGAAGGTCCATCTGTCGTTCCGCCCGTCTCCGATTCTGATCACTTGTTCAGATCTATCTATCTATATATATATATATATATATATATATATATATATATATATATATATATATATATATATATTAGATAAAAAGACTAAATAGACCGACACATATATACATATCTATTTGAAAAAAATACTAAATAGGTTGACACGACCTATAAGACTTCTTAAGTAATATAGATTTATTGAAAATCTTAATGAAAAATAAACTTTTAAATAGGCTTTCAAGTCAGACGATACTTTTAAAAAGGCCATGCCAGATTAAGAAAATGAGTTTATAGTAGACTATGGACCAGACTCAAACCTTATAAATTTATTATAGGATCAGACCAAAATCTTATAAAACCTAACCTAACATATTTTCGATATATGGACGTGTAAAGCTTTTCCTTCTAGATAATAAATTAAAAGAAAGGCCTTGATACCACCCATCATTGTGTGCGTGGTTATCTAAAGTCAACATTCCAATTTTCATTTCATGCTTGCTTTGCGCGTGAGCTTTGCATATTTGTCATATGACTTGTTCCAAAGCTTGGCGGGTTTTAATGTTTTTGGAAGTTTCTATTGTTTAGATTTATTATCAAAATAAATGTGTCATACAAAGATCTAGAATTTTATTATTTTCTGAAACCTATAATTTAAAATTATCAAATTTTATAACTTTTCATCAACTACTAAGTAATTTTCACTTACATAAATATTCCTAATAGGTTAAAATAAATACAGATTTTAAAAATATAATATTTTCAGAATATATATATATATATATATATATATATATATATATATATATATATATATATATATATATATATATATATATATATATATATATATATATATATATATCAATAAACACTAAGATGAGAAGACAAAAAAATCTCTTTTAAATAAAAATAAATACAAATCCTTATCAAATGTAATACTAGTAGTACATTAGAACTATTACTTAATTTTCTTAATTCTATTTAGAGAAAAACGTTTTTGTAAATCGAAAATATACTTCCGGTACGTATCATATATATTTAGGTGAAAATCGAAAAAATATTTTTGGTTCCAAATTTATTTTAAATTTGGTCTCACATACACGAATCTATTTTAAAATTACATATAGTTTAAAACCGAAATTATACTTCAATTTACACTCAACCCTTTTCAACGTGATGCATAATATAAGTACTAATCAGAAATTTATTTCTAATTTTCTGAAATAAAATAAAATTTCACACAAATAGATAAAAAAATTATGTGATGGATTAAGAAATCAACTTAGTTAGGGAATCACGAAGCAACCACCTACAAGATTTTAGTTAGGGAATCACGAAGCAACCACCTACAAGATTCTAAGAAACTTCTGTCAATTTAATGTTTTGAAAATTCATAGGAACTTCTGTGGAAAAAAAAAAATACCAAAGAATATCTTTGGTCAGATTCCTATAGTGAAAAATTGCACATTTGTATCCTCTATATGTCAAAGATTGGACTTGCATTGATATTAAGTGAGTGGAGGAGAGATAACAGTGTTGAAGGGGAACATAAAAACAAAAAGCGTTAATTTTAAAATGAGGTAGCAGTTTCGTATGATACTAGTAAAATAATGTGCGTTTGTATGGGCATCGATCGAATATTTGGGAATATATTTATAAAATTTGTGAAATTTTTTTATTTTAAAGTTAAACTGCACTGTACAATTAAAAAAATTATAAGAAAAACATATAAAATTGTTAGAAAAAAAAATCATCATTCTTATTTATATTAAAATTAGTTTAACATAATTTATAATCTTTAAAAAATATATTAATTTATAAAAAACAACTTATTTACATTATTATTGCATAAATAAAAATAAATATCAATATGTTAGTTGTTTAAAAGAGAGTTATCCGAAATTATATGTTTTATCTAGTTTGAAAGGGGTTTCGGTGGTCGGAATGGGAGGATTGATAAATGGTGCGTGAGTGTGGAGTAATTGTGGTATTGGTGGTGAGGGTTTTTATATGGAGTTGAGAAATTCGTTTAGTAGTTTGGTTTTGAAGTTGAATAACTCATCTTTGCTAGAATTCAGAATCGATAAAGTTATTTGGTTGTTGGAATTAGAAGGGCTTTTTTCGGTGTCTTCTTGTTATGTTTTTTATGCTAAAAGACGGATTTCTTTTAGTCCGAGGAATAGAAGTGAGGATGCTTTGAGATTGATTTGGAAGTTAGATGTTCCTTTTAAGATTAAAGCATTTGGTTGAAGACTTTTTGTGGTTAGAATTCCTACTAAAAATCTTTTGGCACATATAGGTATTCCATTCTCTTTGGAAACCTTAAAATATGTTTTTTGTGGTGTGAATAATGACAGTAGAGATCATTCTTTTTTTAATTGTTCGGCGGTGAAAATTTTAGGGAGCAATATAGTTAATTGAATTGGTAAACCTTAGAGAGAGATAGAGGATTGTTTAACTAATGTTTTGGATTGATATATTTCTTTTGTAAAAAAAAGAAAGTTAAAAAGAGAAAGTTATGAGTCGTGTAACTTGCAACTTGTTGGGTTATTTGGTTGACAAGAAATGACATATACTTTAGAAGTGATACTTGAAATATTAATGACATGGTTTGGAGTATTAAGATGTTGATATGCAAGTGGTCTCTCATATGAGATATTACATATCTCAATTACAACTTTAATAAAGATCCTTTATTATTTTTAGAGTAGTGAAATTGATTTATAATTTTCTTTTTTTTTTGTCGGATTTTATTTTCGATTCTTTTATGTAAATGTTAGAGAATCTTTAGTTCTCCTTTCATCAATTAAACTTGGTTAAAAAAAAGAATTAATTAAAAAAAAACTTAATCAATTTAATGATGCGAACTCTTAATGATTCTTTGATTTATACAAAAGCTTACTTAATAATTTCATCAAAATGCTTAATAAGTATGTTATTCAGACTCAATCAAAATGCTTAATAATTTCAAAATTTAATTTAATTTGACTTGAATTTGGAAATATTTGTACAATACCCAGAAACTTGTTAGCTGTCATTAGTATGGCCGTCTAATTATTGACAAGTCAATTTTCATATTTATTTTAAAAAAATTTAGATCAATGGTTTTAAATTATTAGTACTCCTACCGTTTAAAAATACTTATACTGTTAATATTTTTGAATGACTTCATTAACCATTCATAAAGCATTGCTTGCACTAGACTCTTATTCTTACGCAGCAAATCGACTTGTAAAGTGCATGAACCAAAATACTAGTAATATCTACACGCTTTTTATATATAGTCAACTTTTTTTTTGTTCGTCAAATACTACTATACAACTTTTTTATTCCATCGTGGAGAAATGTTGGTTAATTTATTGATTTCTTAATGTACAAATAAATTGTTACTAGAATGAATAAAAATTGGTGGCAAAAATTTTATTCGAGAACATTAGTAAAAAATTGTGTTTGGTAAAAAATTTCATTTTATTCTCAAAGTTATCGTGGAGAATTTTATTTCTGGACATTTGTAAAAAACCTGGTGTTTGGTTTTTTTTTTAATTAAGAATTATACTAACGAGAGAACTAAAAATTCATTAAATTTGAATATACAAGAGATCGAAAAACCAGTAAAAAAGAATAAAATTATAAATCAATAATGCTTTTAAAGAAATTGTAAAGGATCTTTATTAAACACATAAAGACTATATTTGGAGTATGTAATTTCGCCGGAAAATGATCACCTCCAAACCAACGTTTTAATGTTCCAAACCATGTTGTTAAGGTTCCACTCCTTATTCCAGAAGCATATACCATTCCTTACCAACCAAAGAGCCCACATAATAGCAAGCAAAAAAAAAACTTCTTTTAACCTTCTTTACTCTACAAAACGAATACCAACTCATAAAATACGGAAGACATTCTTCCTCCTCCGTTTCCAGTTTGTTCACCCATAAAGCTATCTCATTCCAAACTATCTTCGCCATATTACAAGTGAAGAATAAATGATCCATACTTTCCATATGAGTTCTACAAAAGGCACAATACAAGTTCTCTATAGGAAAATGAATACCTCTATACACCAAAAGGTCATTTGTAGGAAGTTTATTCACAAAAAGTCTCCATCCAAATGCTTTAATCTTGAATGGAATCGCCAACTTCCAAAGAATACCCAAAGCCACATCGCACCTATTAGGAGGGCCAAAAGGGAGACGCAAGTTAGCATATTGCTCATAACAAGATGATACCGAGAATCCCACCTCCGGGTCAAGGGACCAAAGCACCGAATCCGACTCAAAAGTCACTTCACCAAAATCTTCCAACCGAGCCCGAAGAGACAAGAAACCCGACTGATGAGACAGATCTATAAGAGCGTTATCAGGTATTCCACAATCCCCCCACTTCTAACTTCCTTCCGACCACCCCCCCCATTCCCGCCACCGAAACTCCTTTAAGATGAGAAGCCACAAATAAATCCGGAAGAGATCCTTTAAGATAACGTTTCCTAACCATTTAGCCTCCCAAAAAGGAGTGTGAAAATCGTTACCTAAATTGTATCTACAATTAGAGACCACCGGATCGATAGAGTAAGAGTTGTCTAACCTTGTAATATTCCTCCACCATGAAGAAGAAGTGTTATTAGAAACTCCACCACAAAAAACTTGAGTCGAAATATCTCCATATCGGACCTTCAAGATGCTATGCCAAAGAGATTCGTTTCCTTGAAGAATTCGCCACCTCCATTTGTTGAGAAGAGCACAATTGAATTCCAAAATATTTTTAATTCCAAGAACCTCTTTATCATAGGATAAGGAAACTTTTTCCCAAGACACCCAATGAATCCTCCTCTTATCCTCCACTCCCCCCCATAAAAAGTTACTTTGAAGCCTTGTAATATTTTTCGCAACCTTATTTGGCATTTTATAAAAAGACATTGTAAAGATTGCGAGAGAACTCAAAAAAGATTTCAAGAGAGTGATTCTTCCCCCAAGATTGAGAAACCGATTCTTCGAACTAGATAAGCGATTCTCCATTCTAACCAAAAGAGGATTCCAAGTCGAAGCCTTCCTAGGATTATAGTCCACGGGAATACCAAGGAAGAAGAAGTTACTATGCTCCACCTTACAAGATAAAAAGAAAGAAGCGGCTTCCAAAAAATTTGCACTAGTATTGATACCAATCAATTTGCTTTTGTGATAATTAATTCCAAGACCCAATACTAGTTTAAATGCTCTCAACACCGTATTTATCGCCTTAAATTGCTTCCAAGAACCTTCACCTACCAATAAAGTGTCATCCGCAAATTGAAGGATGTCAATAAAGCAATTCCTTGCAATGATAAAGCCATCAAAGTCTTTAATTTCTATCGACTTTCTAACCAACCCCGCTAATCCTTCCGCTACTAGAACAAAAAGAAAAGGAGAAAGCGGATCACCTTGGCGCAATCCTCTCTTAACCTCAAACTCCCTAGTTGGACTCCCATTCACAAGCACCGAAATTCTACTTTGAAAAACCAAAAGCTCCATCCATTTCATCCATTTTCCCCCGAACCCCATTCTTTTGAGCATGCACTGTAAGAAATTCCATGAAACTTTATCATGCGCCTTCTCAAAATCAACTTTAAAGAGAAGGTTGTAACACCCAATATCATCCAAGGTTTTATATGTAAAATCAGAGTAATTTAAAATTTCATAAATTCAATACTGAGGTGTCACACCTTCAAAACCAAATCACTTTAAACAATTTGCTTTAAAGTATAAATCTCGGATACATAGCAATCGTCGGAAATCATAAATTGATTCTTAAAAATCAAAACATCTTCTTTATTAAACTTCCTCATCAAATTATGTTTTCATAAAGTATGGTTGTTTTTAACAAAAGGAATAATAATAAAAGAACAACAACAAGACGACATAAATATTTCCCCCCGAGTGCTACGTATCAGAGCGACACCGACTCGACTAACAGCAGTTATAAACTTCGTCTTCATAACCTGCATGTTACCAATATAAAGGTAACGGCGAAACAAGTAAAGGGTGAGATAATCCAAAACATATAATTAAAGGCATGATAATATATATGTGTATATATATATATATATATATATATATATATATATATATATATATATATATATATATATATATATATATAGTTTCGGAATTATAAAGGGTATAGATTAATAAGTGCAATTCCAACATATATCCAAAACTCACTCACTCTAATCGTCATTCTAATGTGTATAATCTACACTTTATCGCCATAACCTCATTGACATAAATCGTCACAACAACACATAAACGTTCTTCACCATGAAATCACCACAAGTCAATACAGCAATCATAAACAACAACATCAAACAATGCTAATAACATAAGCACATAAATAAAATCATCACCAATTGGCTAAAGCCCATCGTCGCTTTTGGCATAAAAGCCCATCGTCACAAACATCATTACATCATATTTGCATTAAGCATTTCATCAAAATTAAATCATCACAAAACTCATCATTTATATTCATCGCCTAGTTATCATGAAATTATAAAGTTATATTCATTTCATGTTCATCATAAAGATCATCACCAAACAAAGAATCATATATCATCGCAATTCAACATCATCCATCAATTAAAACCCAACGCCAAACAACTCAAACATAAACATAACTGACTCCATGAGACACGACTATGTTATGTATATGGTACCCGTCGCTTTGTCCATAATTAGGAACACCTGGTATAAAGCCCATCGTCGCTTGGCATAAAAGCCTCGTCGCTTGGCATAAAAGCCCTCGTCGCCAATGCAATGTATCTGACTCGACAAAAAAACAACACAAACACAAAAACATTGTCATCGCTCATCAAAATTGGCATAAAACCCACATCGCCATAATTTATCCAAATCAAGATAAATATATCATCGTATCATATTTGCATTATGCAAAACGTCACATATAATTCATCATCATCAAAAGTCATGCATTCACAAATCGGAAGCATTAATTAACAACATCAGTATAATCATCACATCATCATGTACAAAGACATATATTATCGCATCGCATATCATCAAGTATTCATTAATAAATACATCGTCGCAAATATTATGTTTAATCACACCACATCATTATCAATTCATTCACTGAATTCCAAATACGGAAAAATAGTCAAACACCTATAATCGTCGCGAAAGCCATTCCTAATAACCGACATTAATCATAATCGTCAACATCGCAATCGGATTGTCCATACGTGTCTTAAATCTTCTAAAACGCAATTCGATTCAATTTAACCGTAATTTGGCCTATTTCGAGTCATCTCGTAAAAACTCGTAATTTCGAAAAACTAACCTCACCACTACGTTCTACACGTCGAACTTAGCTAGCATGTCAATTTTCGTTGAATTCGGAGCAACTTGCTTCGTCGTCGAATTTACCGAAATCGAAAAATCGGAACATAATCGGGTTCTAAATTTAATCGGCTAACTTATGTCCTAGTTATATTTTATTAATTCCAACTAGTAGTATATGGAATTAAGTGAATTGAAGGAAACATAAACAAATTCTGCAGAAAACAGAAAAATTATGCAGAACATACAGAAACGCAGAAACAACAAAATTCGCTGCTCACTCCTCACCTAATGGGACGAACGTCCCTGCTTGTTCTAAGGGAAGGAGGCGGGTGCCTCAAGGAGGGGGACGGTCTCCCCACAACTGGAGGTGGGCGCCTCCTCCATGCACCACCTTCCATTCCATTCTTCTTCCAGGGTTTTCCTCTTCAGCAGTGTTTTTCTGGTTTTCTTATTTTTTCACAGTTTTTAGTTTTCTCATTATAACTTCTAGTTACTTCAAGCAAGCAATAAAATACCTACAATCCATACTCCTAACTCAACCTTTCTAATTTATTTCAACTATCACCCAACCAAAACTCATGAAACAACTATCCATTTTTCCTAAATCCCAAAATATATCAACCAAAATCCTAACTATATGAGATGAAGAAATCAAACCCTTACCTCTAGTGCTTGGATGATTGCAAGATGCTCCAACAAAATCCCAACCTCATGCTTGTTCTTGCTCTTCTTCTTCTTATTCCCAAAATCCTCTTTTTCTCTCAAGTTTCTAAGTTTGGCTTTGGTGTTTTGAATGGAAAGAAAATGAGGAGAAATTGTTTTATATAGGTGTTCTTACTAGCAACCAAGGGTGTAAACCCAATTCTAACAAATTAATCCTCACACCCCCATCTATTCTTATTAATTAACACACTAATAATATCTAATTATATTATTAACTCAATCAATTAAAATAATTCCGGGGAATTAAATATCGGTCCGAATAATATTTTACCGAACCGAACGGAATAAAAACTGGACCGAACGAAACGTCGCCAAATATATATTATCAGATATATTGATTAATATAAATATTCTCGTCGCAAAATAAATATCAATCGGTAATTCGAAAATATTAATATAATATAATATTAATTAAAACGGGGCGTTACAAAGGCAACTTTTACCTTATTTCCTAGCAAAATCCACCACTTCATTAGCCACCAACACACCATCTAGAAGTTGTCTTCCCGGAACAAAGGCGGTTTGACAAGGGGAGATGATCGCATCCAACACTTTTTTCAACCTACCCGCCAAAAGCTTAGCAAGTGCTTTGTACATACGTCCCACCAAATATATAGGTCTATAATCGTCCAAGCTAATAGGATTAGGAGATTTAGGTACCAAGGCCAAAAAAGAGGAAGTAACCGCCTTAGACATTACATTTCCATCGTGAAAACAATTGAAGAAACGAACAAAATCCTCTTTTAAAAAATAAACATTTTGAATGATTTTTGGATCTAGAACAAATTTATTGATCTTTTAAAGAATCCTCCAACCTTGGTCTCTCATCTCCCAATAAAAAAGTTCATAGAGAAATGTCTCTTAACCTCCTCTTTAACTTCCTCCACCGACTCTACTAAACCTCCCGAAGTTAAAATAGGACCAATGTGGTTTAACCTTCTTTTTTCTTTCATCACTCGACGGAAAGAACCAATATTAGAATCTCCTTCATTTAATCATTTGCACCTCGATTTTTGGACCAACATGTTTTCTTTTATTCTCAAATTCATCCATAACCGATTTGTTGCTTCTCTCCTACTTTTGATTATTTTCGAGTGCAGTGGTTTTTTCCATCGAGTGATCAAAGAAAAAAGAAGATTAAACCATATTGGTCTTATTTTAACTTCAAGAGATTTAGTGGAATCGGTGAAGGAGGTTAAAGAGGAGGTTAGGAGACGTTTCTTTATGAAATTTTTTGATTTAGAAGATGAGAGACCAAAGTTGAAAGAAATTCCTTTTAAAAGCATCAATGTGGAGGCGTCTCTTTCGTTTTAAAATTTAGTATCTTTTATTTTAATTAAATGTTATAAAGAATATAGCATTACCCATTTTATAATTATTTTAATAAACTTATTGCATCACATATATGACAAACAGTAATTATTTGCAACATAAATAAAAGGAGACGTGTGTTAAATAGTAGTTGAAGAATAGTCGCATTTACGAAACAAAAAAAAAAAAAAAACTGATGAAAATGAAATGTTCTCATATGGGAATAAAAGTTCCCGTAGCAATTTTTTCTAAGAAATAACTATTTATTTCCTTATAATAAATAAGAGTACTTTTTATTCCGGTGAACAAATTTTTAATCTCTCAAACAAATATCTTTCAAATAAATTCATAAATACTCATTAGTTTTAATTGAATATGGTTATTTTAAATAAATTTATTAAAATAATTAATTAATTTTAAAATAAATATTATAAATAAATGGCATCACATCCGAGTACGTGTTCACCTAAAATAATTTTAGTATAATCAAATTTAAAATTTTACAATTATAAGTAATAATAAGTCTACGTATGTTTGAGCGGCGTATATTTTATAAACGCACGTCTATTTGAAATTATCATTTATAACTTTTAAATTTCACGTTTAAAATACTAACGTAATAAGGATAGAAATATGCGGTAGCGACAAGTAGATTAAAATTTAAAAGATTGTAAATAAATTCCATATAAAATCCTCAACGAGTTTATAGAAACACAAATATTTTAAGTGAATTTTATTATTAGAGACAAAGTCAACATTAATACAATAATAGTTGACCATTTCCTTGAAGGAAATTCACATACTAGCTTATATAAGCACACCAGCAAAGCAAGAAAAGGAATCCATAAAACTTATCATCAAGTCCTTCTTGCAAATAGCGATTAGTCCTTTCAAAATAAGTGAAAAAAAAGAGAGAAAAAAACACTCAAAAATCTCATCATCAAGTCTTGCAAACTATTCTCATCTAGAAAGCAAAAAATAGAGAGGTAGAAATTTAAGGCAAGGCCACAACAAGTGAAACATAAAAATGGCAGATAGTTCAGTATCATTCTTATTGGACAAGCTAACTTCCTTACTTGAAGAAGAAGTGAATTTACAAAGAGGTGTTCGTGAAGATGTTCAATACATCAAAGATGAACTCGAACGCCACAAAGCTATCTTGATGGGGGCTGATTCAAAGGAAGACAAGGACCCTGAACTCAAAGTATGGGTTAAAAGGATAAGAGAGATTGCTGAAGACATGGAAGATGCTATAGATGAATTCAGTATTCGCCTTGTTGATCATCATCATCAACAAGGAAACAATCATCGACAAAGAAACAAAATTGCTTTTATTCATAGGATGGTTTTTGCCCTCAAGACCCTTGGTGCCAGGCATAGAATTGCTTCAGATATACAAGGAATCAAATCCAAGGTTGAAATTCTCTCTAATGGACGTCCAATCATATCTGGTGTAGGTTCAGGCTCAAGTCAAAGGCTTTCATCAAGGCTTGATAGTCAAGGTAATTTTCATGATGCTATTTTTGTATACAAGAACTATTCAATACACATATTAATATTATTAATATATTACACTTTTTCATAATTAAATTTACGATAAACATAATATAATCTTCGTACACATATTACACAATTAATTTATAATTAAATAAATCTCTTTAAAAAAAATCCACAACGCATGATTGAGACGATTTTAATTATGGCTATAATAATAATAATTATACTCAGGGACGGATCCAGACATTACATTTGGGTGTGGCTAAATATAAAAGAAATTATAAATTAAACTATATTAAAAATAAAAAAGTAATATTTTTTAAAGTAATACATTTATAATGAAAATCATCTATCAAATATGAGAGATTAAAAAAATATAGAAGTGAGAGAAAAATTTGAGAGGTGGTGACAATGTTTCAAATACCAGATTAAATCACCCAGTCGAATCGAGAATCAGATGAATTATTGGTCTAATTTGATAGTGGACCAAATAATCTATTAAACCAACGAGAGGCGTTGAAAACTAATAAAAATCGATGAATCCATGATTTTGGAAAAATGTCGATTAAATGCTTGTTGTTTTCCTTAGACAAAACGACTTCGTTTAATAATTTTTAAAATAAAAATAAAATAAAAATAGATTTTGTTCAAAATTTATTTGGAACATTTTTTCTTTAGAATTAAATTTATTAGACACTTCACTTATTTTGTTATTTAGCTTATGTTGCAATTAAACATTTTTCAAAATTTATGTTGATTTGTATTTTATACTATTTTGTTGTTTGTGATAATTGTGTTTAAAATTATAATTTAAATAATAAATTTGTAAAATTATAATATTTTGAAATTTAGTAGATGTCATGATTTTTTTAGAAATCGAATCATCTGGTTTGATTGATTTAGCAACTATATAGTTTTGTTAGAGAAACTAATTTATTCGATTGAATTATCTGATTTATTCAAATGAATTATTTGATTTACTATAATTTAGTCATAAAGTTGAATCAATGACCATGTAATTTAGCAACTAAATCAATGACTCACCTTCTTCAATTTGATGACGAGTCTAATTTTTAAAATATTAAAAAAGAAAAAATAAAGCATTATATATATATATATATATATATATAAAAGTAAAAAAAAATTAAAAAATTTGGTGTGGCTATAGCCACAGTTAGCCACAACATGGATCCGCCCATGATTATACTCTTGTGCAGAAACCAAATCATCAATATATCTTTGAAATATTTTATGGATAATTTTTTTAGGCTTACTTTAATTAAAGATATTAGAAATATTAATTTTATGGATAATAATCTCTTGGTAGTAATAAGATACTATTCTAATAGCTATAAAGATAATAATAATAAGCTTTAAGATAAAAGCTTTCTTAATTTATTAAAGATATTACAAATATTGACTTAATGGATAATAATCTCTCGGTAGTAATCCTGATTTTATTATAATTTTGTACAGAGTTGTTCGAGTTAATAACACATTGTAAACATTAAACTCTATCAATTTAGCGGTTGAATTCAAAAAAATTATTGTGCAACTTGTATGTATAATTTTTTTTAAAAAGCGACAATTAAAACTATATAATCAAATAGCCAATATCTACTTGTGTTTTTGAAAAATAATAATATTCGTTCAATTGAATCTAATAGATGAAATGTCAAATCAATTTTAAATTCTTAAAAAATGTAATAGATGTACCAAGATCGAATCGATGAAATTTAATGTTTATAAAGAATTGTTAATTTGAGTAACTCAATACAAAATTCCTCTTAGATTAAGTTTATTGATAATTGATAATGTCTATTGAGGACCCTATTAATTAATTAACTATTCAATTAAAAATCTCTTTAGTTTTATTATTTAAGTGGATCACTAATTAATTATTATCCTTAAATGACAAATAGCTAATATGGTTTATTTAAATATAATATGGTTTATTCCAACAGGTGATGCTCTTTTGCTAGAGGAATCTGATTTAGTTGGAATTGAACAACCAAAGAAGCAAGTGTGTGATTTGCTTTTCAAAGATGAATCAAAAAGAGCTGTGATTTCAATCCATGGAATGGGAGGTTTAGGGAAAACAACATTAGCAAAACAAGTCTACGATGATCCAAAAGTCAAGAAACGTTTCAGGATTCATGCTTGGGTTAATCTCTCTCAATCTTTCAAGATGGAAGAGTTACTAAAGGACCTTTTTCAACAGCTTCATAGTGTCATTGGTAAGCCAGTTCCAGAAGCCGTTGGAACGATGAAAATCGAAAAGGAGTCTATCAAGAATTTGCTCCAAGGAAGTAGGTATCTTATTGTGCTTGACAATGTGTGGCATGTGAATGTATGGGATGCTGTGAAGTATGCTTTGCCTGATAACGACCGCGGAAGTAGAGTGATGATTACAACGCGAAACAAAGATATAGCCTTGTATTCGTGTGCTGGAGTCGGTAAGAATTTTCACCTTGAATTCTTACCTGAGCAAGAAGCTTGGTCACTTTTTTGTAGGAAGACGTTTCAAGGTAACTCGTGTCCGCCTCATCTTGAACAAGTTTGTAGGAAGATCTTGAAATTGTGTGGAGGGTTGCCACTAGCAATTGTGGCAGTCAGTGGCGCTTTGGCTACACGAGGAACGTCGAATATTGAAGAGTGGGAGATAGTGTGCAGAAGTTTTGGATCTGAAATTGATGGAAATGACAAACTGGAGGACATGAAGAAAGTACTTTCCTTAAGTTTCAATGAGCTGCCTTACTATCTTAAATCATGTTTGTTGTATTTAAGCATGTTTCCAGGACGTGAAGCTATCGAGCATGCGAGGTTGATTCGGTTGTGGATAGCAGAAGGGTTTGTAAATGGCGAAGATGGTAAGACACTAGAGGAAGTTGCAGATAGTTACCTTAAGGAGCTTTTGAACAGAAGTTTTCTCCATGTGGTAGAAAAAACTAGTGATGGAAGGATGAAGACTTGTCGCATGCATGACCTTCTAAGAGAAATTGTCACTTTCAAGTCAAAGGATCAGAACTTTGCAACAATAGTAAGGGAGCAAGAATTAGTATGGCCAGAAAGAGTTCGTCGTTTATCGGTCATAAATTCGTCGTATGATGTACTTAGACAGAATAAGACCAGATTCAAACTTAGGTCTCTGCTAATGTTTGCATTGCCAGACTCACTCAATCAATTTTCTCTCCATGAATTATGCTCCTCCACCGGTGTTAAGTTGCTCAGGGTGTTAGATTTGAAAGACGCGCCTTTGGAGGATTTTCCTGCTGAAATTGTCAATCTTTACCTTCTCAAGTATCTAAGTTTGAAGAATACAAAGGTGAAAAGCATTCCAGGCTCCATTAAGAAGCTGCAAAACTTGGAGACATTGAATCTTAAACACACTTATGTCACTGAACTGCCTGTTGAAATTGCGGAGCTGAAAAAACTACGCCATCTCCTTGTGTATCGTTACGAGATTGAATCCTATGCTCATTTCGACTTAAGGCATGGATTCAAAGTAGTTGCACCTATAGGAAACATGCAATCTTTGCAAAAGCTTTGTTTCATAGAGGTAGATCAAGGAAGTGGAGCATTGATGGTTGAGCTAGGAAAACTCACTCAGCTTAGGAGGCTAGGCATTCGAAAAATGAGAAAAGAAGACGGTCCCGCTTTGTGTTCAGCTATTGAGAAAATGATCCATCTTAGATCATTGTCCATAACTGCAATAAACGAAGACGAGATAATCGATATTCATAACATCTCAAAGCCTCCTCAGTATCTTCAGCAGCTATACTTGAGCGGCCGTTTAGAGAAGTTTCCACAATGGATAAACTCTCTCAAGAACTTGTTCAGAGTTTTCTTAAAATGGAGCAAGTTAGAGGAGGATCCTCTCATGTATCTTCAAAACTTGCCAAATCTTCGACATCTTGAGTTTCTTCAGGTTTACGTTGGCGAGACATTGCATTTCAACGCAAACGGGTTTCAAAATCTAAAAGTTTTAGGCCTCGACGATCTAGAAGGATTAAGCTCTATGACAATAGAGGAGGGAGCAATGCAAGGTCTTAAAAAGTTGGTCATTCAACGCTGCGGTTCATTCAAGATTGTACCATTAGGCATTGAAAACTTAACTAAGCTAAAAACAATCGAGTTCTTCGATATGCCGGATGAATTGATTGCAGCGCTGCGTCCAAATGGAGGGGACGATAACTGGAGAGTACAACATGTTCCAACAGTTTATTCCACATACTGGAGAGACGGTGGTTGGGATGTTTATTCATTAGAGACTTTTGGGGAGAGAGTAAATGATTCCAATCATAGTAATGCAAAGAGGACTCTTGAGCGTCCTACTCTTTGGAAGGTTTGACTTTTTAAAAAAAATCTATTTGTGTTGATTTATTTATTCTTTTTACTCACTGCATATATGGCAGTGATGGAAAATTGTCTTAAGTTTATGTTAAGTTTCATCAAAATAAATCAGGGAGCATAATCTGTTTTGTGTACTCTGAGATTGAGGAATAAAAATGTATGTTCAATTTATGGTTCTTTTATAGCTGTCAATTTCCATGACCAGCGTCAAAATTGTAACAGGAAAGTTGCAAAACCTACAAACTAAGGATTCCTAATATCATCAGTAATCAAGATAACAATCAATGAAGCACGGATGCTCTGACCATAACATGTAACATCACTCACGACACTAATAAAAATTTAATTTTTATCATAAATTAAACGTAATTAATAGATAATCTATTACGATGTGCAAATAAGATTGGTAAAATTAATCGAGATTGAAAAATATTACATAGAAATTACCTCAATTGCAAAATCCATGATCTCCTGTTGAGACAATTAAGTGGAAAAATATTAGGTGAAAAAATATTTCAGAATTCTGAAACATGAAATTAAAGTTGGAAAGTACGTTTTCCATTGATGATTGATCAATTCTTTTTATATGGGGTATGTTTGGTTGGAAATAAGTGGAGGAGAGGAAGAGTAGGAAATATTTAATAATTTATATGTTTAGTTCAAATTTTTAAGAGGGGGAGGAGAGGTAGATGAAGGGGACCAAAATCTCAACCGCGGACACCAATAATAACTTAGTTTTTTATTTATAAATTAAACGTAATTAATAGATAATCTATTACAATGTGCAAATAAGATTGCAAAATCCATGATCTTGATTCTGTTGAGACAATTAAGTGAAAAAATATTAAAAGTGAAAAAATATTTCAAAATTCTGAAACAGGGAATTAAAGTTGGAAACTTCATTTTTTATTGATGATTGATCAATTCTTTTTATACGGGGAATGTTTAGTTGGAAGTAATTGGAGGAGAGGAAAGGTATTGGTGATTGATCAATTCTTTTTATACGGGGTCTGTTTAGTTGAAAATAAATGGAGGAGAGGAATGTAACACCCTGACTTCCCCATAGCATATTTATATAATTATCAAATTAAATTTAAAATCAAACAACATAAATCAGGATGTCACATGCTTCAAAAACCACAATAGCTCAATCAATATGACACATAACACATAAATAGAATAAACTTAACATACTCTGAATCAAAAACTTTATTGAAATAGCGGAAATATTTCAAATCCAACAAAGCAACTTCAAATAATTATTCCAGAGTTTAAATTCTCCTATCGGAATCAACAACAGAAAATCAAGACAAATTAAAGTATTTTAAACGTTTATCCCCAACCCGAGTGTTACGTATCAGAGCATAACGTTGACTTGAACTAAAAAGAACAACAACCTCTTCGGCTCCTGCTACTCGAGCTACTCCTGAGTATCTGCACGTTACCCATGTAAAGGCAACATCACAACAGAAGGGGTGAGATATCACAACAATATAAAGAATAGTATAATCAGAGGTATATGAAATTATCATGCATAATTATCAATGTTCAAATATCTCATCACCAAAACACAACTGTCTGTCATAAACCAAGCAATTGAAATTCACAATCAACATCAACATAGAATTATGAAATGCAAATCAACATCAACACAATGTATGCGGTACCGAGATTCCCACCGAATCCACTCCATCTAGGATCGGGGTCACCATTTTTGTGAACAATTGGTTCACCTAAACACTAATTCACTCCATCTAGGATTAGGGCCATCAACAATAGGAAATAAATGTATTCACCTCGCTCGTATCCACTCCATTTAGGATTTGAGCCAACAACAACAACATATGCAACATGAATGCATGAGACTCAATCATACAATCAACAACAAGAATTATTGGTTTTAACATAACCAATATCTTACTGTTTCCAACCACCTGTTGTAAACCAACAACAACAATACGAAGCAGTACTACATTGGTTTCTACAATGTCACAACATACAACATACGACACCAAAATAAATACAAATCCCAAAATATTTGAGTTACTGGTTTTGGAAACATTTTAATAGTAAAGATCGTATTTTTAGTTTCCCGTAGGTTCGAACGGTGCGTCAAACGGACACCCGACCACAAAGTTATGATTTTTCAAAGTTTGGGAAAAATTTCAAAATGCTACAGTGGTAACCAGTTACCATATAATTGGGCACCGATTACTGCTAAATGAGACACCCCAAATAATTCAATTATTAAAATACTTAGAGTTTAATTATTAATTTAATTAAAAGTTTAATTATTAGTATTTTTGGATTATTGGATTTAGTTAATTAATTAAATGAATGGAAGAGTTGGTGGTGTGAGGTGTAATGTGGGGGTGTGAGGAGTAAAATACTCTACTCATACTAATTATTATTTTATTTTTATTTATTGAAATAATAAAAGAAATAATAATAAGAAAAGAAGGAAAAGATAAGTCATTGGGAATATTCATCATACGTGAAATTGGAGAAGAGAAGAGAAAGAGGGAAAAAACCAAACGTCAGAATTTGAAGAACCATCGTAAGGTAATGAGTGATTTCATTCGGTTGTTATGCCTTATGGGTTTTAGAATTCAATTGGATGATTGGTATGTTAGGAAACCTGAAATTAGAGAATCTAGGTTTTGTAGGATTATCCATAAATGTGTCGAATTATAGGAATTTGAAATCGTGGTAATGTTACGGAATGTTTGGGAATAATTGGATTATGCTATGTGTGTTATGTTGGTGTTTGTTGGTTGATTTCTGGTGCAATTGTTGTTATAATTCATATTGGATTGGAAGAGAATGAATTGGAATACAAAGCTACTTCCAAAACAACAGGTTTTAGGTTCTGCAGGTCGCAGGAACCGGTTCCCCTGTGGGAGGAACCGAGTTCCTGGTACAAAAACCAGAGGAGGAGTATTCTGGGTTGTTGGGAACCGATTACTCCTGGAGAAGAACCGGGTTCCCAGTTCAAATTTTTCAAAGAAAATGCATTTTTTAGTGGGAACTGGTTTCCAGCCTGGAGGAACCGGATTCCCCATACATTTTTTCAGAGGCGTGTTATTTCTAACTTGTGGGAACCGGGTTCTCCCTGGGAGGAACCGGTTACCACTGTGTCATTTTTCAAAAATGTTCAAACTTTGAAAACTTGTATTTTTCAAATCGTAAGTCCGTTTTGAGCGCCGTTTTGGACGTTGTTTCTTAAATTTAATGCTCTATTTAATAAAATGAACAAAATTTTTGTCACTCGAGTTTATTTTGAAAATGCGTCGGATTTCGAAATATGCAGTTTATACTTTGTGCATATTTAGTGTGTATGCAGTGTTATATCTGTGGTAATCGATTGTATCAGGATTTGTGGAATGAAATGCATGTTTTATGCTGTTTGGTGTGTGCATGATCAGTTGAGATATCATGTTCTGGTTTTGATTTGGTTTATGACGTTGGTGTGATCATAGACTTATTTGAATGTTGCATGCTTTATGATATGCATGCAAATACATTATGGTGGAGTTAATTCTCATTGTGTGGAATTTAACTTGTATTGCCAATAACCGTTCCCGGGTGATTATGGGTGGTGAGGCTGGATTCATGTCCGGGTGATTATGGACGAATCGATGTTGGTGACTTAGTTCACGTTTGGTACCACATGCATTGAGTCTACATTTGCATTTTGTGTGAAATTATAACATGTTAGAATGATTTCCGTTGTTATAATTTCATTGATTGTTGTTATATGCATAATGAACTGTGTGAATTGGATTCTGAATTAAAATCTGATTATGCTAATGAGGGTGAAGTAATATATTGAATTGTTCTGTTGTATTTAGAAACGTATAATGCATTTTATATTGCGTCAAAATCTCACCCTTACTTTAATGATTTCAGATTAAAGTTAGCAGCTCAGGAGTCGGTGAGGATGACTTATAGAGTTGTGCTAGTTAGTTATACGCGTGTCAATGTCATGCTCTGATAGTTGTAACACTGGGGGAACATTTTGATAAGAGTTTTATTTTATACTCTATTGTTATTGATTTATGTTGGGAATACTTATGAATTGAAGTTATTCCGGTTTTGTTGGTATTTTTCCGCTGTGTAGAACATGATATTAATTTGATTGATTATTTTAATAAGTCCTTCAGTGAAGCATAACTACTGTTTTTGAGGTTTTTATATTTAATTTGAATTGTGACATCCCTCGTTTTACATGTTACTCTGATTTAATTATTATATTCGCGGGATATTTAGAAGGGGTGTTACATTAAACAATAACTCTTCTTGTTCTGGTTCACGCGTGGGAACTCGGTTACCCTCCCAGTGGGAATTGGTTACCCACTCACATTTTTCTCCTAAAAGTATTTTTCTACGTGGTAACCGGTTACCATATAATGGACACCGGTTTTCACTGTTATTTTTTAAAAAAAATTTGCAACTTATTTGTTGCGATTTTATCAATTTGAAAACCCCAAAAACCAGAATTTTACATACAAATCAGCAACAACAATGCTACCAAACACGTTTAAATCATAGTTACTAATGAGAATCATCCCACAACATCAAAACCAACAATTTCCACATCAATCAATCATGCATAATGAGCAATTTATGAATCAATACTTTCACACAAACGACCAATTCATGAATCAATACCTTCATACAAATAAGAATATATTAAACTCCACATACCTAGGATTATACTACCCTTTAGAAAGTTGGAACCTCACATTTACCTTGGATTTCTGGGTTATCTTTCCTTCTCTAATGGAGTTCTTCTTCAAGCCTTAATTCCTTGCTTCTTCTCCCCCTCTTCTCTTCTTTCTTATTTTCACGATCGTAAATAATGAGAATTCCAATCCTTATTTTCTCTTATAGTCACTTCTACCCTTAGGACCCTTAATATTGGTTTCCCATTTTCTATCCTCACTTATTCTATCAAAAGTATCACCTTGCCCTTGTCACCCTTCTACTAACTATCTTATTATTTTAATTATTTAAATAATAACCAATTAATTAGTAATAACTTCTATTTTCTAATATTTCTATTATTTATAATAATAATTCTAAATTTAATAATTTATTCTTAAGTTGTTAAATTCAAAATACTCTCAGCAAGTATTAAATCTGACACTACCCCACACATAGTAGTATCAAAACACACCATTCAACACACTGATTATCAGATAACTTCTAACAACGTAATTAAATAATTATTTAATTAATCAGGGCGTTACAAGGAAAGGTAGAAAATATTTAATAATTTATGTTTGGTTCAAATTTTTAAGAGGGAGAGAGGAGATAAATGAAGGGGGACCAAAATCTCTCTTGAATAACTTTTTGTTTTTCTCTGATTTGGAGGATTTGGAGGGGACGAGAGGCGTTTCATTTTAATTATAATTATATTTATATATTTACCTTAATTTATTTTTTAAATTTTAATTTAACTGATTAAAATGTTAAAAATTATATTTTAAACGAATTTTATCTTTCTTATATATATTTTTGTATTTTTTATATCTCTATCTTATTATCATTATATGTGTTTAAATTTTTAAATTTTAATGTTATTTTTTAATTATCATAATGCTTTGGTTTATAATATTTTTTATAGATTTTATTGTATTCGATAATCATTTTAAAATTATATATTATAATCGTTATGTTTTAAAAAATACTTCATGATATTCTCTAACTGAATACTTATATTTCATCAATGAATTTGTTTTTGATTTATAAACGATAAATATCACGAGTCTTGGTAAAATTACAAGGATATAAAAGTATAATAGTTTTAAAATACATCCTTTTCCCTTGTGAATAGGGGTGGAAATAGGCTATGCTAGGCTTTATAAGGTCTGGGTCTGACCTACGATAAACTTACAAGGTTTGAACCTGACCTATAACCTACTATAGGCTCATTTTCTTAGCCTGACCTGACCTTTTTAAAAGTCTGGTCTAGCCTGAAAGCCTATTTAAAAGCCTGTTTCTCATTAAGATTTTTAATAAATCTATATTACTTAAGAAGCCTTATAGGTCGGCCTATACATGCATATATATCCCAACTTATTAAGCATTTTTTGTATATGCATATATGTGTCACTTTACTTATCTTTTTATCTAATATATATATATATATATATATATATATATATATATATATATATATATATATATATATATATATATATATATATATATATATATATATATATATATATATATATATATATATATATATATATATATATATATATATATATATATATATAGTGTTGAAGTGTTGAATGAGATGTTGAAAATGGTGAATTAATTGATGTTGAAAACATTCAGCATGTCGAATGAGGAGGGAGTGAATGCTATATTTAATATTTTGCAAAATTAGAGTGTCCTACTCTCAAGGTCCTGAGTTCGAATCCTGATAAATGCTCACAATCCTTCCGTGGACGATGAGATGGTCCCTTAAGATTTTAAAAAATAGTATTTTATAATGAACCAATTATTTATTATTTTTTAAACCAAAATTCATCATTTTCCCTCCACTCTATAAATAGCGATTTGGTTCATTAGATTTGGACACAAAAAAATAGAGATTTTTCTCTCTAACTTTTCTATTTAATCTCCAATAATAGAGATTTTTCTCTAATAGTCTTTTTTTGTGAAATAGATCAAACAATAGCTCTTTTAACACCTAAAATTCTACTAAAATATAAATTAGAAAAATAAAATTCAAATAAATTATTAAATAAAAAAATTTAACTCTTAATTATTTTAATTTAATTTCAATCGATAATTATTATTAATATATAATAAAAAAACAAAAACATAAAAGAAAATAAGAATATCACATAAAACTGGTAGGGATATTTGTTGAATTTTATTAAAACAAAACTATTATAGTGAGTAAAATTTGAATCCATGTTAAATTATTAGGTAGAAGAGAGAATATAGTGTGAAGTGTAAAAAATAAAAAATGAAGGTGTTAAATTCATGAACAATTACACATAGTCTTAGATAATAATGTAAACGGATAGACACTACATTTTTTTCATGCAATAATATTTTGTGATATTTAGTTTTTGCATTAGCGAAATTTATTTAATTTTGAGTAAATTAAATTTGTAAAATTAACTTTATTTATAATTAAATATTAAATAACTTATATTTAAATATATTAACTTTGTACTTGAGTAAAGAAATTACAGTCAAAAACACATTTCTAACCCCTTAAAATTTATGGTCACCTATCTATTTTTATGTTAATATTTTTTTTTGACATTTATTTTTTTTGAAAATTAATTATTAAAATTGTTGAAGTTTAGTTTTTAGCTTTTTAATTCATATTATTGACAAAAAGAATTTGAAGATTGAGTGATGTACCACCCTAATTCACTTACATATATTTTATAGAATAATTAGAGTTTATTTTCACCAATAAAGTGTCACGCATTCTCGAACATAAAATATTTTTCACAACTCAAACACATTGCATTAGAATTTATAAAATATTTTAAACAAAACTTCCAACATTTTAAACATTTCAAACACATTGCATATGAGTAATATGTTAGGGAAAGTGTATGATTCATTTATGTAGCAACTATGAACTAACACAACAATAACATATTTTAAATAATTAGTTAACGCAATTCTTATGGTTGTTTACTCCTAAGTCCTTAGCGAAAAATCTTTAATTATTCAAACTAATTATTATGTTCATAGAAAATTAAGGATGAAATTAAGCATTACTATATCAAGAATAATTTGGTTTCTATATGATATCCCTAGTCATAGGTGCTATCTACTATAAAATATTCTCAAGAAAAGCATTAACAATAACAGTCTAGCCTAATTGTTAATCATACATCAAACTCAGTTTGTATGACCGCGGAAGCATTAAAATCATCATGAGAATAAATCAATTATATAAAACAAACTTTATTGCAAAAATCAATTCATAGTTATTACAAATCAGAATCAGAGACACCCTATAGTATCTGGGGTTTAGTTACTCATGATGTAAAAAAAATAAAGATTATTGTCATTACATATAATTTAGGATGAATTGATCTTCAATTGCAAAAAAAAAAAAAACTCTTCAAAACATGAATCCACATTGAAAATTTGAGTTCTCCAGCCTCAACACGTTCTCTGTCGTAAAAAATCGTCCAACCCTTGGAAAATTGCGCTCCCTGGTTAAACATATTTGTGTTGGGCTTTCAGCCAGAATTGGGCTTTCATACGCATATCATACGCGTATGGCCTTGATCACCTTCCAAAGGTGATACGCATATGGTATGAGAGGTATTTTAGGCAAGCACCCATACACGTATCATACACATGCGGGAATGGTAGTTCTAATTGATGCAATCTTCAAGGATTTTCCAGTTTGTACTAAAACATATACATTACCTCCAAAGCTTATTGTCCTTGATGGACCAAACAAGTCCTTGTGCAACAATTGAAGTGATGTCGTTATTGATACCACATTTTTTGGCTTTAAAGTTGATATAATTTGTTTTCCCTTTTGACATACATCACATAATTTATCTTTGACAACTTTTATCTTTGGTAAACCGATAACAAGATCATATTTGACTAACTTGTTTAAATGTTCCATATGAATATGGACTACTTTTTTGTGCCAAAGTCGTGAGTCATTATTGTTTGCCATGAGAAATTTTATTTTCAAAGATAAATCATCTAAAAAAATCATGAAAATATATTAATTCTTTTACTTGTGAACTTTTATCTCATGAGTGACTTCATCTTCAATCAAGCATTCATCTTTGGTGAAGTTGATTTTAAAGTCTTTGTCAAAAAGTTGAGTTATACTAAGAAGATTGTGCTTTATTCTTTCTATATAAAATACATCTTCAATAGTTGTGAATAGTGGTGATTCAACTTTTCATATGCCAATGATTTTTTCTTTGTGTCCCCATATGTGACATATCCCTTGGCCTTTAGAACAAAGGATGAAAATTTGTTTATATTGTCAGTCATATGCTTAGAACAACTGTAACACTCGGAAATTCATTTAATTATTTAAATAAAATTATTGAGGATTTATTTATTGGAATTTGGTTGAAGTTGGGTTATCAGTAGAATTATAAGGAGCATTAATAGATTTATAAGTGAATTTAAGATGATTAAGTGAATAATCGGAAGTTAGGATTAATTAGTGGTGAATTAATTTTGTTGTAGAATATTATTGAGAATAATATTAGAAATAAGTGTGGATTAATAGAATTATCTATTTGGGGCCTATTTGGTGTTAGAAGCAGTAGAAAGAGGTGTGAAAATTAAACCCAATAGAATTATTATTATTATTATTATTATTATTATTGGTAAAGTTGGAATTTATATATAAAGAAAATAAGAAGTAGGTTTTGGGATAATAAGGGAAAAGAAACAGTACGTGAGAAGAGGAATATGTTTAGAGAATTAGCCGCCGGAAGAGAAATTATGAACAGAAAAAGCTAAATCGGAGCTCGACCAGAAATTAGGAGTTAAACTGCTATTGAATCTAGGTAAGGGGTGAGGTTCTAACTCTATAACTGGGTTTATGATGAATGATATGTGAGGATTAGATTCGTAGAAAATTATCTTGGTTTAATTGTGTGTAAATTGTGCTGCTAGAACGATAAATTATATGCTATTGTCAGAAGAATTTCTATTAAATTGGTATTAAATTGTTTAACTATTCGGACTGAAAATTGGGGTTTTAAGGGATTGATCGAAGAAGGAAAATACTAGAAAAAAATATACACGAGGTGAAAATTGCAGGTACACAGGAAGATGGCCACACGTGGTGACCATGTGATGTGTTGATGGTGGGACCCACCTGGGTGAGGGGCGGGCGCCCTAAGGGGAGGAGGACGTGGGGGCGGATGCCTCCCTTTGTGGAAGGGCGGGGACGATCGTCCCTTAAGGCTAGGACGGAGGGAGGCCACACCTTGTTTTCATACACCTTGCCTTGCTGTGTCTTAGTATCATAAATATATTGTTTAGTATAATTGTTTTTAGTACTAGCGATGAAATTGAATTGACATGATTAGTTTACTGAGAGTAAGTATACATTATATAATAAATATTAGGCGAGATGAATTATTAATTAAGTTTTGGTGTTATGTTACAAAATTATTAAATAGCAAAATATTATGGCATTGTATGTATAACTTTAGGTGCAGTCTCAGAATAAATTACTAGGAATTAGTTATTTTTAGCACAATGAGGTTTTTAGCACAATTATAAGATAACATTTCCAATAAATTAGATGACAGTATGATTGGTAACAGAAAATTAATTATCTCAAACAATCCAAGTAGCAGAGGAATGGTTTATAAGTGGAAGTAATAGCAAAACCAGAAAGACATTGTCTTTAGTAACAAAGCGGAACTTTTGGTGATAGAGTGATTTGAATGCAGGGGAAATTAAATCAAATCAGTAATAAAATTAGTAGCAGTTAGTAAATATTTAGCTGTGATATCAGCGAATACAAAAACAATATCGAATTAACCGAGTTAGTAATTTAATCAGTATAATTAGTTGTTCGGAATTAATTAAAAATTATCGGGATAGTTCGTATATTCTAGTAAGTAATTACGATTGGTTTGTTTTGTGAATTGTGTTGAATATGTGGTGTTATGATGTTGTTTGTGAACTATCAGTGAAGTGTATAATTGCTTTATGTTGTTGAACTGTATGAAGTTGCAGAGTATTTTCAGTGACGATAATTACCTCTAATTATTGGTAATAACAGTAATATAGGCGTATGCCTTGTGAGGTGGGTTTATGTTGTTGTTGTTGGTGTTGCATTACATTGCATACTTGTGAAGACTTGTATTGGCGGAATTGTGAAGAAGGCTTATGCCTTGTGCCTCTATTAATTGGCAATTAGTGAAGAGGGCTGAAGCTCTGTTGGTACCACATGCATATGCATTGATGTGTCTCATTTGAATTGGCATGAACGTGGATGTTGTGAAGTGAATTGATTAATGACGTTATAACTGTGAATTGATAAATTTTGTATGATTTAATTCTAATATATTATTTATCATACACTTGTTTATATTGATAGATATCTTACCCTTTTATTTTGTTTCGCCGTTGCCTTTATACTAGTAACGTGCAGGTAACAAGGAGTGAAGAATTTAGTAGCTTTTGGCGTCGTCGCTCTGATACATAGCACTCGGGGGGGAATGAACGCTTGTTTTTGATTATTATGTTGTTTTTATTCAGTTGAACTAAAAGTTGTTATTTTGAGAAGTTGTTGATGATCCTTAGTTGTTTAAAAGATGCTATGTTTATTTTGCAAGTCTGACTGTTGAGAATCCGCTGCAGTTAATTTATTAAAGTTGAATTGTTGGAGACTAAATATGTTTTAAAGTTTTTTCTAATTATTATGTGCTATGTATCTGTTACAGTTAAGTTTCTTTACTGTTGCTTTTAAGTTGTGAAAATGTAATGCCGCAGGTTTTTAAGTTGAAATTTTGGCACTCTGATTTGTATAAACGTTGGGTAGATTTGGGGTATTACATTAATATTAGGCAAGATGAATTGTTAATTAAGTTTTGGTGTTATGTTACAGAATTATTAAATAGCAAAATATTGTGGCACTGTATGTATTTAGGTGCAGTCTCAGAATAAATTACTAGGAATTAGTTATTTTTAGCACAATGCGGTTTTTAGCACAATTATAAGATAATATTTCCAGTAAATTAGATGACAGTATGGTTGGTAACAGAAAATTAATTATCTCAAACAATCCAAGCAGCAGAGGAATGGTTTATAAGTGGAAGTAATAGCAAAACCAGAAAGACATTGATCTTTAGTAACAAAGCTGAACTTTTGGTGATAGAGTAATTTGAATGCAGGGGAAATTAAATCGCACTAGTAATAAAAGTAGTAGCAGTTAGTAAATACTTAGCAGTGATATTAGCGAATAGAAACAATACTGAATTCACCGAGTTGGTAATTTAATCGGTATAATTAGTTGTCCGAAATTAATTGAAAATTGTCGGGATAGTTCGTATATTTTAGTAAGTAATTACAATTGGTTTGTTTTGTGAATTGTGTTGAATTGTTGGAGACTAAATATGTTTTAAAGTCTTTTCTAATTATTATGTGCTATGTATCTATTACAGTTAAGTTGCTTTACCGTTGCTTTTAAGTTATGAAAATGTAATGCCTCAGGTTTTTAAGTTGAAATTTTGACACTCTGATTTGTATAAACGTTAGGTAGATTTGGGGTGTTACAACAACCACTATCAAGATACCATATATCTGTAGTGGTTTTCAAGCAAACCTACAAAATAATATAAGTTTTGTTATGTACCCAATGTGTTTTGGATCATTGGTAATTAGTTTCTTTCTTGACCCACACACAATGACCACCTGCAACACTAAAATTTCTTACATATCAAACATTAGGTGTGCGATCCTTAATACCATAATAAAAATATGTAGGAACAAAATTACTTCTATATCTATGAACATATGGTCTTCTTTGAACAAATCTTTTTTTAGGATAATGATGAACATTTTGTACTTTGTTAACTTTCTCTTTATTGGAATGGTCACTTGCCTTAACAAAAATAATTTTACTAGTACTTGGCTTATCAAATTTTGAGTAACCAAATCTACCTTTATCATTGAGATATCTTTGTCTACTAAGGATACTTTCCACTCGAAATTTTCATTTTTAATATCTTTCAATAGCTTTTTTTAATTGAAAAATTCGAAAAGATAGTGAATTGCACTCATTGCATGTAAAATTATATTTTTCTTTTTCAAAATAATTTTATTTTTTCTTATCAAAATCTTTTTGCATTGTGTCAATCTTCTCTTTAAGAGATGAGATCTGTTTCTTTTGAGTTGACATTGTTTTATACTGAATTTTGCATTCATTGAGTAGTTTATCTATTTCTCCTTGTACATAATTATCATAAGAATGAATTTTATTATTAACCTCATCTTTTTCATTATCGAAATAATGTGTTGCCATCAATGCAAGGTTTGAGCATTCTTCGCTTTCCAAATCGAATGACGAACTTACTTCGTCATCATTTCATGAAATGTAGACTATTTTGGACTTTGATTTCTTTCTTCCTTTATGATCACTCCTTTTATGATCACTCCTGTTAGAAATTTTTGGATAGTCCGTCTTTATGTGTCCTTACTTTCCACATTCAAAGCAAGTTAAATTTTTGAATTGATGTAGAAACTTCATTTTTTTTGAAATATTTATTCCTTTTTACAAAGTTAGAAATATTATTACCAAAAAGTTGCCTAACCTTTTTATGAAGCATTGAGTTTTCATCTTCTTATGGAGTGTCTTCTTCTACTTCTTTCGAATAAATCTTTTACGCGAGACTTTTGAATTTCTTTTCATGAATCACATGTTTTTCTAATCTTTCAAGTTCAGTCTCATGTTCTTTTTCGAATAATGTTGCAAAAATCATTTTGAATAAAGTCTTATTGAGGACAATCAAATGATTGATCAATGACATCTTTTATGCAAATTATGACTGAACACACACAAAATAGAAATAAATATACATTTTATCAAAAAAAGAAAGAAAGAATGTTAATAACTGTCATTTGGTAATTTTTTTGAATTTAACCGACCAATTCCAATCTATATAATAAATCAAATAATCTGATTTCATAATTGCACCAATTAAATTTTATTTTTACCAAAATCGAACTAAATAATTCCCGAACGATTCAACCTTAGTAATAATTTCTTTCTCACTAAACCCAAACACTTAATTAATACTAGTCATTTGGTACTTTTATTTACGAGAAAACAGATTCGTCAACTAAAAAAATCCCCCAACCGACACTTACTGGCATGAAAAAACAGCACGCGAGAGTCACGTGAACTTAGTTGAGTCTTCCATTTTCCACACCACACTGTGAAAGCATCACTTCACCGACTAAATGGCACATATCGTAAATCTCAACTTAATGAAAGGGCAAATACTACAGAATTCAAGTTCACAACTCTACCAAAAAAATCTAAAACCATATCCCGCGTCGCAAACAAGCAAAAAAATCAAACCCCAAAAAAGAGAGTAGAAAAGTGCTTTTTCACTCACTCTCTCACTCACCAAGAAGCGATTCCTCCGTAATCTTCTCTCAACTTCGGTGTTTTCGCCACTCTCTTCGCACATTTTCTACGGATCTAGCTTCTTACCATGAATCGCCACCACGATCCCAATCCATTCGAAGAAGAAGAAGTCAATCCCTTCTCGGTAACACATAGATTCTACCTCACTCTTTTTCCATTTCTATTTTTAGTTTTTAAGCACTCAGATCCAACGCTGAATTTGCGCCGTTCATTTTAACCGATAAAATTGGAATTGCTATGTGAATTTTCACTTGATTTCGGATCTGTTGTTAATTCGCGTCATCATGGCTTCGTTTTGGTTTGGAATTGTGAATTCAGTTAGATTAGATGAGAACGAGTGTGAATTGTATTGGTTCTAATCTGTAATCACAAATTGGAGTGAAACTTAGTTTGCATGTTTGTGGAAGACTTGGATCTGGAGAAATGTAGGTTTGTGATCTAGGTTAGGGTGGTTTTTGTGTTCATGCAGTGGAATGTGCCATGCGCGAACTGGTTGTTTGTTGTGTTATTTTTACTCGCTGTTATGGATCAAGATGAGTGAAGTGGAATGAGTGACGGCGGTGAAGCAATTTGATTTTAAGTGAATTGATTTTGTAAAATTGAACATAAAAAGTATAAGCATACCTTCTGTGAAATCCATAGGATCAATGTATATATTATTAGATGTATTTTTAACATTTTCTAAATGTAACTTTATCATTTGCCTCATAATTGTAACTATTTGATGATTTGAGCCTCACTTTAGAATTCATTTTGCTGCATGTTTGCATGTATAAGATATTTAATATTTAATTAATTCAGACCTTGTACTTTCCTAGGAACTAATTTTTATGTCTAATTATCAAAATTCACATTATAAAATAATATATCCATTAGCCATCATTATATTTAGTTTTTCATCCGAAGTAATAATTGGTAGTTTTTTTTTTTTGAAACCTTGGCATTTGATGCTTTTTTGTTTCATTTAAGTTATGACATGTGGTTTTCATTCTATATAATAATGTGGAAATCTTACAGAATGGTGCTGGATCAAAATCACGTGTTCCACCGTCATCTGAACCACTAGGCTTTGGTCAAAGGCATGATGCTACAGTTGATATTCCTTTGGAAACTTCAAATGTAATGTCATTTGTTATGCGTGGATTTTATAAAACGTTTTAAGACTCTTTTTGGTAGGGGATTGAGTTTATTCTTTATCATGTTTATTAGGGGGACTCCAAGAAAAGAAGTCAAGAGCTAGCAGCTTGGGAAGCTGATTTAAAAAGGAAAGAGAAGGTTGGTTTTTGATTTTTTTTTGCTGCCAGTGTTGGTTCTTTAGCATTCATATAGTATTTTAATTGTCAGCATCATAATTAATGTACCTGTATTCTCTTAAATGCCTGCATATATAAATATTTGCTTCTGTCACTATTAGTCAACTTATATCATTTGCTTTGAGGATTTTGTGACTCTTTCTAATGAATATATAGGAAATAAAAAGAAGAGAAGATTCTGTTGCTAAAGGTGAATGACGAGATACCACCATACAAGATTTTCAGTAAATTATCTTTTCATTTCTTCAATATATACACAGTGAGTCAAACTTATTTTTTCTTGTTTTCAAAATATGCTTACCAGCTGGTGTGCCCGTTGATGATAAGAATTGGCCTCCATTTTTCCCAATGATTCACCATGATATTGCCAATGAGATTCCAGTCCATGCTCAGAGGCTGCAATATTCAGCCTTTGCAAGTTGGTTGGGTATGGTCACTTAATTATGTTATCTATTTATTAATTATTTGGTTTGTGATTGTTTTTGGGAAGTAAAACTTTGTACCATGCATTTTCTTAGTTAAGTAGTAACTGCTTGTTGTCAAACACTCAAACCAAAGTGAAGGGTATGCATATTTTTTTTTCTTCTTTTCACTATCATAGTTATAGGCTTTGGTGGGAAATCGAATGGAATGAGATGTTTTCTTGTCAATATTCTGATAGAAACTGGTTCTTTACAAAATAGAATTGGGACACTTTCTGATATTTATTGATACAAACAGGATACAGTGCAGAGAGTAACACACAAGTCACACATAATGTAACATTAGAATAATTGTTCTCCAATGTTTTGAGAGCCTTGGTTTCTTCCCTTCCCAAATGTAACACATTTAATTAATAAAAAGTAACTGACAGAAACTATTACTGCCATGACCAAAGTCAGTTTTGGTCTTCTCTGCCCCATAATATTTTCTAATGAGAGGTCTCTAACAATACTTCCCCCCTAAACTATTTCCTTGTCCTCAAGGTGTATCCTTGAGAATAAAATCAAAAGAACTTTCAAAGCAACTTTGTCGGCAATTGGCATTGGCTAAAACCAATTTGATCTTCTCTGTCCCATAATTTCTCTAAAGAGAGGTCTAAGTCTAACAATATGATAGAAACCGGTAGCAAAGTACAAATTAATAGTAATAACCAAAGGTTGTCAAAATCACAATTTAAAGTCTTACGAGTATGTGATTCTGCTCTTTCCCAACGATTCCGATTTTAAGTAGAATCGTGTGTTTGTTGTCCAATTGTGAAAAAATTCAAAACCATCGATTATGTGTGATCTTGGCCAGTTCCAAAAACAATCGACTATTTTCCGATCACCACACAAGATGAGAAAATGACAAGATGACAGGGCACAGCAATGAGGGTGCGGCCGAGGCCATTTTCCCACTAATACACTTGCCTACGAAAATATCATGTAAAAAAGTAACTGACAGTCTAAACTCTAACTTCTACAAACTGACCAAAGCCAATTTTGGTTATTTCTGTCCCCATAATATTCTCTAACGAGAGGTCTAACAGATTCGTTCCATAGGGCATTCATGTTATACATTATTATCTACATACATACCCACAAACATTAGCATCTCAAGTAGAAAGTTTTGTTTTTGTTTTGTTCTTTTAAGTTTATATTTTCTGTTCTATTATAGTCCTGTGTCTAATTATTTTTTTCGTCCTACTTTGATGTCTTTGCAGGAATCGTTCTCTGCTTAGTTTTTAATGTAGTTGCTGTGACTGTTTGTTGGATCAGAGGAGGGGGTGAGCTTATTCAGTTACTTTCATGATATTGTCAATCCTCTAGTTTCATGCCATGCCTTGAACCTGACTGTAAAGTTTACATTGTGCAGGTGTTAAAATTTTTTTCCTTGCAGTGATTTATGCGCTGCTTGGGGTTCCCCTTTCCTACGTGCTTTGGTACAGGCCCCTCTATCGTGCTATGAGGTAAATTGCAACTTTTCCTCTGTATATTCACTAGCACTTCAGCACAGTACACATAGGGCTACGGTGGGCCCCTTTTAGGTACTGATTGTGTATGACACTGGTTGTTGCTTATGATTGTTTCTAATACGTAGGACGGATAGTGCACTGAAGTTCAGTTGGTTTTTCATGGTCTACTTGGTATGTTGATCTATTACTAGATATTGACAAGTTACTTAGTGATTGACATACTAATTCCTCTCTTAATTGGTTTGACTTGATGCAGCTTCATATAGCATTTTGCATCTTTGCTGCAATTGCGCCTCCAGTTGTTTTTCATGGACAGTCGTTAACGTAAGTTTTAAAAGCTGTTACAGAGTTTACTTATCTGAATGTGAAGTTTTTGATCTCTTTACCTGCCTGGTATTGGGTGTAATTTTTCTAGTATAGATCAAAAGGCAAATCACCCCCTGAAAGGAATTCCAAAAACTTGTATTCCTAATATTTGTTGGTTTGTAATATTCTTCTGATAGGGTTCTTCATTGGAGTTGGAGGAAAATCACATAAATGTGTTTTATAACTGTTATCACTTGGTCGGCTTAAACCCACTTTCTTAGAAAATATCATTTATAACAAGCATATGCAAATAAAAGATGGGTTAAATATGGTTTTAGTCCCTATAAAATTTTGTGTAGTTCCCCTAACAATTTTCCACCTGCAATTATAATCCTCTATGTTAAGTCAACCCATGTTGGCTAATGGAAGTCCACTTGGACATTTTAAATGACGTGGAATTAATTATTAACTAATGTTTATTTATTATTGAAATATATCAAAATTGGGATTTACATTCACATATCTTTTATTCATTCATTTTACTCAAACATATAAATGCTTCTACTTCCCTAAACTTTTTCATATTCTTTATGCTTTGAATTTGCAAACAATATCATCTTTAAGTTATTTTTCTTGGAGTTGAAAAATCTGACCTTTGATTTATGGGTTTTCTTCATTGAACACCCTTTTTGTATTTGTTATTTTTTTATGAAGAAAATTTTGAATGGTTCCATCATGAAGAAGAATAAGAAGGGTGATAAGATGTCATTGAAAATTTTCAATTTATATATTTGCATTTAAAAAACCTAGCTTTGCTTATCACTGTAAATGGGATTACTGTTGGGATGAGGAATACTGGTTTAACAATGCTAGGAAGATGGAGATTTTTGGGTTTAAAAACCCCAAATCCCATTACTGCTGGAATGAGAACACATTAATTCCACATCATTAAAATGTCCACGTGGACTTTTGTTAGTCAAACATGAGTTGACTTAATAGTGGGGGCTAGAACTAGTGATGAGAATTTTTGTAGGATCTATAAACAATTTTATATGGCCTAAACATATTTAACCCATAACAAAACGATGGAATCATCTTAAGTGCAGAAGAATGCCTCTTACATATTTTAGCACAAGTAAGCAATGAAACAATATAGTGTGAAATATTTTCGTTGATTTTGTTTTGTCATATCATTTGAGTTGAGATGGGAATTAGTTTCACTGGCTCTACAATTCATTAAATTCACCTAAAAATCATATTGGTCTTTCTCTTAATGTAGTTGGAAGCCATTTTATGCTTTTATCTCGATGCCACCTTTTTATTAAGTCACACTCAAATTAGTAATTTACTGTTGCATTTTAATAATTCATTTAAAATTGTAGGGGAATCCTTGCGGCAATTGATGTGTTCTCAGACCACATATTAGTTGGGGTAAGTTGCACTCTACTTGTGGTTATTAACATTTATTTTATTGTTGGATAAAATCATTTCTTGTTTATGGTTGTAACTTTAGATGATATGGCATCCATTTTTTTGTTGGTTGAAGATATTGCTCTGGATATTTAGAAACATTTCTGTTGTGAGTTGTGACACATTTCTATTTAATATTGTGATCAGACAAACAAGGTTTATTCACAGATGAAATATCTGCATACCAAGCTGTGATGTTATGCATTATTATATCTGCAGTAATTTAAACCTAAGGTCTTGTTTTAATGTGTTTTGATTTTTTTAAACAATCAAACAAGGCCTAATTCATGGAGGCAACTAGAGTTCTCAGATCGCCTCTTTCTTGTAGGCAATTATGCTCTTATGTATACATGAGTGACGACAAGTGTCAGACTATCTAATTACTTTTTTCATTTCCATGTAATTATCGGGCACTTTTTGTCTAGACACCAACAATTAAACGTAGGACCTTTAATTTTAGATGAAGAGCTGCAAAATTTGCGGGAATTGGGCATTTATGGAATTAAAATGAGTGGTGTCTAACCACTTTAAGGCATGGGTGTTAGATCAAAATGATCTGGATGCCCTTGAACAACCAGAGGGATAATTTTTTTAGTCTCATTTTGCAAGTGCCGAAGTAGCTAAAAAATTCTCCCTACTTTTCATTTCGAATTTCTTATTTAAATTATGTGGAAGAAAAAAAGTACCATAACCTTTTTTCTGTGCTTAAATGCTTTGATCCATCAATATGTTTGGTATTCTTACAGATATTCTACTTGATTGGATTTGGACTGTTTTGCTTGGAGGCTCTTCTAAGCTTGTGGGTAATTCAGGTCAGGGACAATAGTTTTGATTTGCATTCTCAATTTTTAATTTGTTTCTCAGCAATAAGATGGGTTATTGTAGTTAAACGATGATGAATATGTACTGTTTTCTGCCTCTTTTGTTTTGATAGGCCATAGTAAAGTTAGAATGACCTTAAATATATATGTTGGTGAATTGGTAAATGCTTTAGATGATGACTGAATCATAAAGGTCTTGTTCTGTTTGATTGGATTGGATTGGAGTGTATTAATGGGAATTGTATTATAAAAAATCAAATCTAAAGGGAATTGTCAACTCTTATAAGACATGTAATGTTGCGTGAAATTGAATGTTGGGAGGTTAATATCCCGAAAATAAGAGAACACTCTCCCATAGATGTGAGAATGCTAAGATGGATGAGTGGTTACAATAAATAGATTAGGATTATGAATATAGTAATTAGAAAAGAAATTGGTATAGGTCCTATTATAAAAAATGGTAGAGTCTTGTTTTAGATGATTTGGGAGCATGTGGACAAGAGATGTAGAAGCTCCGTAAGTTAAGTTGATCAAATGGAGGATAAAGTATGCTGACTTTTCTGTGTGTTTTTTACTTTACCAACTGCTTAACTTGCAAGTTTCTTTTAGAAATGATTTAGATATTTGCTTGATTATTGTTTCCTTTTGTTTTTGCTATTGCAGAAAATTTACATGTTTTTCCGGGGGCACAAGTGAGTCTATTACATGGATTTCGTTCTAGCTGCTTTTACAATGTTAGTCACTTTCCAATGTGGCTAAGTATATTCTTTATCCTCTTTTCATTCTTTGTAATATCTTGTGATATTCTTCTGCTGTTTCTCTGTTGTGATTGTACCGGAGTTTTGAAATATCTTGTGATATACTTCTGTTGTTTCTCTGTTGTGATTGTCCCAGAGTTTTGTCTGTACTTAAGTATAGTGAGAAGTTGAGAAATTGTGTACGTTTTTTTTAGATTTTCTCCTTGAAACAATATATGTACTTTTGATAAGCAATGAGTACATTGATTGATAACTCCACCAGCACAGACCCAGCAAGAGTTGCAAATATGTCTTTGAATGTGGGTCGTATGAAAAGTGTTAGTCCATCCCTCTATGATTGCATCTTTTATATGGTGATCACGGTATGCTTTGCCTCCATAAAGTCCACTCACTGATTGACCATAAAGATGTATGTTTCCTTTTCTGCAATAGTGCGGTTAATTGGAATCAAATCCTTTACTTATCTATTCGAGTGCCAAATCATGATAAGACAACCTCTAGGGATGATAGATAATTGTATCCATAAAAAAACCTACAATGAATAGTGTAAAAATTCACAAAAATTGGTATGAGTAAGGATGCTTACGCAGGTAATTACTAATTAAAATAATCCGATCTTTCGCCAACAGGAAGTCACACCTTCTCAACATAAAACATATTCATCAATTAAACACATCACAACAGATTATACAACACATTTTTAAACATCTCACAATGTCAAATCTAATCAACTTCGAATTGAATAAAATATTAGTTTCATAATAATTTAACAATTAAGCAGAATAAAGGAATCACACTCCCATCTCATAGTCTCAAATAGAATCAACTTTGAATTGATAAAATGTTAGTCTCATAACAATTTAACAATAAGCAGAATAAAGAAACAATTGACTCCATCTTTAAGTATACTATTTGAATGACATCAATTATTAAGCTGAATTAACAATTTAACTCCATCTTTAGCTATACGTAACAATTTAACAATAAGCCGAATAAAGAAACGACGACTCCATCTTTAGCTATACTGTTTGAGCGACACCAATTATTAACCAGAGGTAGAAAATGATAAATGAAGAAGGCACTTTAGCTATACTGTTTGAGTGACACCAATTATTAACTAGAGGTAGAAAATGATAAATGAAGAAGGCACGAGTCATCTTCCACACAACAATATCTAAGATTTTTCAGCTTCTACTTGAGTATTTGCATCATAATATGTTAGCAGTACAAAAGAATGCAATGATAAATAATAATAATAATAATAATCAATAATCGATTATTCACACCACACAATTAGGGATGACAGACATACCCAAACTCACGAGCCCCACTCGCACCCGAATCCGAGTCAACGGATAAAAACTCGAATTGACTGAGTTTGAGTTCGGGTGCCACCCAATATTTCGGGTTCGGGTTTGGGTTCACTCAAACCCACACCCAAAATCACACCCGCTTAGAAATTAAATTATATAAGTATCCTTAAATATATATAAGTGTAAAAATTTAAGACGTTAGTTTTAATTGTAATGTTATCAAACTTGATGAAAAATTGTAATTTAATTCCTTACTTTGAGAGATCTTGATGGAATTCTTGTGTTTCAAATTTCAATGTGGTTGTTGTTGTTGTTGTATATTTTGTGTTTTTGCTACGGGTTTGGGTGGAAAAACCCAAACCCAATGGGCATGGATGTGGTTATTATTTTGCCACTTGAATAACCGTTGGGTTTGAATTCAGGTCGGGTGGTGATTTTGGGTGTAGGTTTGGATAGTATGAAACCTGCACTGACCCTACTAGTTGCCGTCTCTACACACAATAACAAGCATTTCACAACGTAAGTATGCATGCAATTCACATAACATCATATTAATCAATTTGCATCACATGTATGTGGGACCAAAGGTTTAGAAGCTCAGAGGTATGTTACTGAAATCATTCCATCACTGATCACATCTCTAAATCATGCGACACACCACTTGTTTCCATTTATGAACCTAACAACATTAATACCTAACTCATATATGATGCATGAATGACAAGTATACACCATATAAGCTTCTTCTCAACCTTCACGTGCATAAATCAACAATGTTTCATCTATGAACCAAATACACCAACATAACATTGCCATAACACAAAGCCACATCACACATCGATTTCACCTCGAAGCAGACACAAAATATTCATCGGAAAAATTAGGTAAAAAAATCAACAAATCTCAATCACATCAAACACCAGTGAACAATGATAGTATGTACTCAACAGAACCAAATAATCACAAAAACATAACCCTACCGAAGAAATCGAACTAAAACAAAATGACTCAGCGCTATTAGCCTCACCAAGTGACACAACATATCGTCGGGTAAGCTCTCGACATGTAATGCTCTTACTTGCCAGACGAGCACACTAGACCAAAACCCTTCACCCTTTTGCACATCTCGCCAGGCGAGCCTCTGATCTCGCCAGACAAGAGCACCTAAACTTACAAATGTCATAATACAATTTTCATCATTGGAGCTCACTTTCAACCCCAAATCACCCAAATTGCACAGAAAACAACATGTATAATTCATATTGAGCTTAATACATTAATTACTCATGTATTAAACTTTTAATTTATCAAATTAACACTAATTCATCCACAAACTCATCATGTTCAAGAATAATTAACATGAACAACAATATTCAGATTTTCACCTATCAATCATACACGAACTTTCAAAATAATATAGAACACGAATTCTATATTAATCATATCAATAACAACATAACTCATACCAATTCTCCTGAAGAATACATAAACATCAATAATGGTGAAAAGATGAAAAAACCTATTAGATGGTGATGATCCCTCTCCACCCTTCATGCAATTTACACCCATATTAGAGTAGTTCTCCCCCTTACCTTAATTTTCCAATAGCAAGTTTTTTAATCAATGATTTCTCCCTCAAACCTTATTTTGCACTCTCTCATAAAAGCTCTTCTTTCTTCTAATTGCTCAATTCACACACTGATGCCAAAAAGCTCCACTTATCCTTTTTATTACAAAAACCTAATTTAATATTTTCATAATCACACTTTGTCCCCCCAACTTCTAATCATCATCACTTCCCTTATTTCCTCGTAGTTTCTATTTTCCACCCAATTCCACTCAAACCTTTATTTTTTTTATATTTTGATTAATTAAAACTAACTAAAATTCTAATTAAATTCTAATAATTCCTACACACCTTAATAAATCCCAACAAAATACCCAAGCATTAAAATAATTAAATAAAAATCAATTTTAATCCAATTAAAATTAAACACGAGAAATGGGATCTTGTAACACCGTTTTATTGAGTACTTGATTTTTTTGTACTGGCGAGCTTTAATAGCATAACGACACAGGTATTTTCTTCACATGGAACATGAACTATAATCTAAGGACTTGAAACCTTTTTCCATCACCAAGACCTTTTGTAAATATTTTGATAACAAAGGCTCTCTGGTTTGGTAACCACCCATGATCTGGCTATTGACTAACTGAGAGTCACTCCTTGATTGATGGTTGGTGGCTCATACTTGGCCAAGTCCTTCAAACACAATTCCAACAAATCTCAATTATGTTGGTTCACGGTTTTGAAAAATTTGTTACCGAAGAAATTATCGGGTTGAGTTGCAGACTAACTACCGCGCCGCCTCCCTGGTAAAACAACCCAGTTCTGTACTGTACGATTACTATTTGCACGATAGATAATCGATCTAGAAATACACCCTCTGATGGTACAAGACCATTCAAATATGGTATCAATACCATTCATAGAATCTAGTACAAAGACCGACCATAATAATTTCTCAATCAAAGAGAAACTCAAATAATTCTCCAAAGAGAATATAATAATGGTCATTTGACCACTCATAACAATTTCTCCAATAAAGAAAAATCCAAATAATTCTCCAAAGAGAATCTTAAAATTAATACTTGAAAATTTCTTAACTCAAATGAGGAGAAACTAACATAATTCTCTAAAGAAAATTCAAGAAAATACTCAGAAAATTCAACGAGTATGAAGAAAATGGGAGAAGTTGGCGCTTCGGCAATTCGAGAGACGCAGAGTTATGAGAGTGAGGAAGGAAAAACTAATAGAATAATTTTTGGTGTAGCTTGGAATGAAACATGTTAACTCCTTATATAGTGAAGTAAGCTAGTAATATTTCTCATATGAGCAATGTGGGACTAAATGGTTTTTTCAACCACAAAAATAATTCTAACAATGTGGGACTAAGAAATTTTTTTAAATTCAATATATTGGAACAAACACATGTTCCAACAATCCCCCACTTGAATTTAAAGAAGTGGTTCTAGAAGTAACGTCAAACATTTCTAAGATTGTGCATAAACAAAGGTGTCTACGACTTGAACCTTTGGGTAGCAAGTATGATTCAGATTCAACAAGAGTGACATAAATGTCTTGAACTCTATCTCAGACATCAAACCCGCACACAACCTTTTCTTAAGGTGTATGTTAATAGCCCATGCTTTAATGGCCCTGCACGTGTATCCCAGTTTAGTGAAGGCTCTAGGAATTCTGCCTCGAAATTCCATAGGAACCGGACCAAGTTCCACAATCACAAATGTGAGTCTATCAAGAGTACTCCTGTAGCCTAGGTACTCCCTCATACAGAGTATAGATCTCATTAAGAGTTTTTATTATCTCATCCTCTTATTACTTCAGGATTCATACTTCTCTTATTCACATTAGCATGATCACCTCATATTACTCACAACTTGTTGTTACCCATTGAACCTATTTCTTGGGATCTCCAGTCATTTAGGTCGGGTTACCATCATGAGCAACTCATTTTTCTATAGGCATTAGTCTCATCTTATATGATGTATTGTAAACTTTCTCTCTAGCTAATCCTTTCGTCAAAGGATGTGCTAAATTTTCATCAGTGCGTACATGATCCACTCTTACAGCTCATTTAGAGATAAAATCTCTAACAGTAATGTGCTTTCTTCTAATTTGACGTCTTTTACCATTATAATAATGGTTCTCAATTTTTGCAATAGCCGCGGTACTATCGCAATGGATCAACACAACTGGCATATGTTTTTACCATAAGGGAATCTCAGTAAGCAAGCATCTTAACCAACTTGCTTCTTCACTGGCACTTACTAATGTTATCATTTCAAACGCCATCGTGGACTGAGCCAGGATAGTCTATTTCTTTGATTTCCAAGATACATATCCTCTATCTATGGAATACATAGCCATTAGTTGATTTGGAATCATCTAATAAGGTATTACAATATGCATAATTGTATCCTTCAAATACAACAGGAAATCTATGATAATGTAAACCAATATTCATGGTCCTTTTAGGGTACCACATGACTCGCTCAATAGCTTGTCAATGTTCATTACTCGGTCTTATCGTAAACCTGCACAACAATCCTACATCATATGCAATGTCTGGTCTCGTACAATCAGTGGCATATCTAGACTGCTAATGATGCTTGCATATTTTGTCTGTCTAACACTTTCACCAGTGTTCTTAAACAGCTTCATGCTTGGATCGTATGGTGTGCTTGTTGGTTTATAATCAAAGTAATTATATTTCTTTAAGATCTTTTCCACATAGTGTGATTTATCCAAAGAAATTCCTTGCTCAGATCTCGTGATCTTGATACCAAGAATCACACTTGCTTCTCTGAGGTCTTTCATATCAAAGTTGTTGCACAACAGTGATTTCACATTATTAATGGTCTGAATGTTTGACCCAAATATGAGTAGATCGTCTACATACAGACATATGATAGTCCAAAGGCGGTTCTCAAATTTGTAATTTACGCATTTGTCACTTTCATTCACTTTGTACTCATTCTATATCATTAAGTTATCAAACTTTTCATGCCATTGCTTTGAAGCTTGTTTTAGCCCTTACAAAGACTTATCTAACTTACAGACCTTGTTTTCTTGCCCCAAGAATCTCAAACCCTTCCGGTTGATCCATATAGATTTCTTCTTCTAAGTCACCATAAAAAACTATTTTAACATCAATTTAGTGTACTAATACGTTATACATAGCGGCTATTGAAATTCGTATCCTAATGGATGTAATTCGGGTGACTGGGTAAAAGTATCGAAGAAATCTATATTTTCTCTTTTCCTAAAACCTTTGGCTACAAGGCAAGCCTTGTACTTATCAATTGTTCCATCAGGTTTTAGTTTCTCTTTTTTTCAAAACCCATTTACAACCGATTGGTTTGCAATCAGGAGGCAAGTATACTAAGTGCCAGGTCTTATTAGATTCTAGATATTAAATCTCATCATTAATAGCTACTTTCCATAAATCCACATCCAGAGATGACAAAGCTTCTTGAAGATTTATTAGATCTTCATCTACATTATGAGCCGCATAATCGGACCCATAGTCTTTAGCAACTCTTATCCTTTTTCTTAGTCAAAGTTCAGTTTCTACTTCATTGTTTCTTTTAGTGTTTGTTATCACAAGAATGTGATTCGACTCAGTGCCCCCACTATTTCTCAATTTGAAAGGAAATTTATCTTCATAGAATTTAATATCATTTGATTCTATGATCACTTTGGCATTTAGGTCTTAAAACCTATATGCCTCATTGTTTGTTGCATACCTAATGAAAACATTCATAGGATCTATTAGGGAGTTTAACTCGTTTCAGATCCAGAATTCTGACATAAGCCAGACAGCCTCAAGTTCTCAGATAAGACAAGTTTAATTGTCTTTTCTTTAATATCTCAGAAGGAGAGATAATACTTTTTTACTTGGGAACTCTATTCAGGACATAACAAACAATCAATAAAATTTCCCCAACCAATGAGGTGCAAAACTAGAATTCAACATAATTGCAACAACAAGTTCAGTAAGAGTTCAATTCTTTATTTCTGCTTTACCATTCATTTCAAGATAGTATGGTGCAGTCGTTTCATGTAAAATACCATGTATAAAATTCATTAAACAAACTAGAATCATACAACTTCTCTATCACTACAAATTCTTACTAAATCATTTTCAAATTCTTTACAAAAACTATAAACATGTCAATTTCATTCACAAAAATATCATTCTTCGCAATAGTGTACAAACCTACCACAATGTACTGACTAAACCCTGCCTTAAAAGAAAACTTAGAAACACAATTCTTCCTAATCTCATGAACATGCATGACGTCCTTCGATATTAAAGTCTTTCTGGAGGTGAAACTCAACTCCATGTCTCCAATTCCAGCAACATTAGTGATGTGGACATCTTCCAACAACACTTTCTTATCTTTAGTATTCATGTATGTTTTAAACATAGCACGATCATAACAGACACGACAAAAGATACCAGTGTCTATCCACCAACCATTAGATTCATCAACCATATTGATTTCAATTACCATAGCAATAAATTTCCCATTAGTAAGGTTGACCTGTGCATTAAGGGCTACATCAGGTTCAACCATACTTCTACATTTCTTAGTCATATATGACTTGATTTCCATAATTAAAATAAAGGGAAAAACAACGTCATTTCTTTAAGGTGGTGTTTGTTGCCTAGTTGGAGCAATTGGGGCCATATAAGGGTTCCCATTCTTAATTTAGTTCACAATATTACAGTTTCGATTCTTTAATCATTTGCCAAATGGCTTCAGAACTACACCGAATTTCTTTTTGTTGTTTGAAACAACCAAGACTTTTTTCTTTTGATATTGTCTATAAGATTCCTAATTTTTTTAACTCAAGGCGAATAATCAGATTCTCAATAAAAGTTTCTTTTATTTAGTAGCGAAGCAAAGTTTTTAAAACATTCAAACTATGGGGTAGTTTTTCAATAACAAAAGCAATTTGAAATTGTGCATATAAACACATACCTTTTGTGATGATATTATGAGCAATCTTTTGAAGTTTGTAACGTTGAGCCTCCATCAACCTTTCATCTTTGCCATTTGATACTTGAAGTATCGGTTAACATCATTCTCCTGTTCTACAGCTTCTTTAATACTAGTTTTTCAGATCCTCGTAAACATTTTTGGAGTATCACAATTACTACAATAATCATACAAATCATTCGCGAGTCCATTCAGAATGTTATAATCATTCTCTTTGTATAAGGAGATTTCTTCCTCTAGCTGTAAATCCTTCACTTTAATCTATGTCGTAAATTCAGATTCATTGAAATTGATAATTTCATCTGAGTTCATAAATTTCTTTATTGACAACATTCTTTATGGTTAAGAAAACCTTACTTTGTTTCCAATATTTGAAATGCACTCCTTCAAACTTGAACGGTTTATCCGAGACAATTTTGGAAGTACCGATAATTTCTTCAACAACCATGGCAGTTTGAAACGTCTTAAAATTGTTGGTTCACAGTTTTGAAAAATTTGCCACCAAAGAAATTATCGGGTTGAGTCGCGGACTAGGTCGCTCTCTTTAAGACGTTTCGCGGCACTACCCAAATTTATGCAAAGCAGTCAAACTACCGCGCCGCCTCCAGGATAAAATAGCCCAGTTCTACAAGACCATTCAAATATGGTATCAATACCATTCATAGAATCTAGTAGAAAGACCATCCATAATAATTTCTCAATCAAAGAGAAACTCAAATAATTCTCCAAAGAGAATATAATAATGGTCATTTGACCACTCATAACAATTTCTCCAATAAAGAAAAATCCAAATAATTCTCCAAAGAGAATCCTAAAATTAATACTTGAAAATTTCTTAACTCAAATGAGGAGAAATTAACATAATTCTCTAAAGAGAATTCAAGAAAATACTCAGAAAATTCAACGAGTAGGAAGAAAATGGGAGAAGTTGGCGCTTCGACAATTCGAGAGACGCATAGTTATGAGAGTGAGGAAGGAAAAACTAATAGAATAATTTTTGGTGTAGTTTGAAATGAAACATGTTAACTCCATATATAGTAAAGTAAGCTAGTAATATTTCTCATATGAGCAGTGTGGGACTAAATGGTTTTTTCAACCACAAAAATAATTCTAACAATGTGGGACTAAGAAATTTTTTTAAATTCAATATATTGGAACAAACACATGTTCCAACAATCTACCAATAAATTCTAGAGGTATGGGGTTTATACTTCCACCAATGTGCTAAAATTGACTAGAAAGTCCACCAGAGCTTGAGACTTGATGATGCTCTTGAATACAAAAGAGACATCATATTCTGAGAGCTCGTGTTCCCATGCTACCATTTTTTCAGCTAGCCCCCACTTCTTCTGTACTTGCTTGGTTAGATAATTTATTTTTACGATGATCAGGTGACCATGAAAATAAGGTCTCAATTTTCTCAAAGTAATTACATCCGTTATAGTCAGGCGTTCAATCTTATGATAACATTGGAAAAATAAACAAACTTTTCTCGTTTGTCAACTTCAATGACTAAGACTGAGCATATGGTATTGGAAATAATTGATAAATAAAGGTACAGAGAGATTCATTTATTCGGTCGAGTGAGTATGAAGGGTGCTTCCAAAATGTTCTTTAACTCCTGAAAAGCCCATCCACACTTTTATGTCCATTGGAAACTTGTTGATTTCTTTAATGTTGCAAAGAAGTGGATGGATTTGTCGCACATATAATATAGGAAACATGATAAACACCACAATTATTCTATCAAGTTGTTGTACCTCTTTCAACCAATTTGGAATCCTCATGTTTATGATCGCTTGAAATTTATTCCAGTTTGCTTCAATTCCTTGCCTTGTCAGCACGAAGTCCAAATTTTTTTCCGGATTAAGCCCTAAATGAGCACTTGTTCGAGTTCAAACACATGTTGTATGTAACACCTTAGAATTTAGAATTAATCATTTAATTAATTATTTGTGAATTATTGGTGATTATCTGTGTGATGTGTGTGGTATGTGCGGGGGTAGTGGTGAACTAAGGTGCCAATTAGATTTAAATTTAGATAATTTTAGTTTAATTATTTAGACGTTATAATATAGTTTATATGATTTAGAATTATTAATAATACTTAAATAGAATAATTGATGTGTAGAGATAATAAGAGTATGGTGGTAATATATGATGATAAGTGAGGGCATAAAGGGAATAACATAGAAATGGTACAAGGGGTAAAAAAAGAAAATAGAGGAATTGAGATCATTCTGTACGATTGTGGAAATTGGGAGAACGCGAAGAAAAGGCTAGGGCTTAGAGGAGAATTTTGTAAAATGCAAAGGAAGAGAATCAATTGCTATTAATTGAGGTAATAAGTTTAATATTGGTTAATTATGATTGACAGAGGGTTAAGGTAGATGCAGGTTTTGCCTTGTGTAATGATTTGATGAAAAACATGACGAAAATGTTGATTTGATAATGTCTGTATGATATAATTTTTGTTCAATATGATGTGATAATGTATTTTGATGATGATATGTGGTATATGATGATTGATATGCGTTTCTGACTAAGTTTGATACTGTAATCGAAATTGGAATAGGGGTGGATAGTGTAGAAATTGCAATTGAGAAGTTGTTGTTTCGCAAGCAGCGCCAGGCGAGCAAGGGGCGAGCGAGTTGCCCAAGCGTCATCAGACAAGATAAGTGGTAATAGAAAGGGTGGAAAAGAAGAGCTCCTGAAAAATGTACGAGGGATGAATCATTGCTCCAGCCTCGCCGGGCGAGCGTCAGATGAGGAGAGCACCATCATCGTCGTCGAGCGAGCATCCGACGAGAAAACCTGGGAGTAACTTTTAAAATGTTGTAACTTGAGTTTCAGGAATCTGTTTGATGCGTCGTTCGAAGCATCGAGAAAATGACGTAATGAACTTTATTATGATAGAATAATATGAGATATGTGATACACTATTCATGTGCCTAGGTGTTTATGAGATTGAATTATTATATATTGCTATGTTATGTTGTTATATTTTAATGATGAATATGATAATTGCTATAAATTATTATGAAGTAGCTAAGACATTGTTGTCATGTAATTGATGTGATCCATGGTGATGTTTTGGTGATGTGCATGTTTTAAATATGTAATACAAGCTATGTGATGATTATGTGATGGTTATGTGAATGATGATGTACTTGAGTAGCCATGGTCGAATTTATATGACGTTGTTGTGCATCATGCATTCATAGTATTTTTTGGATGATGGCCCATTTATGATGATCTTCAATCCCATTGTGCAGATTGGGTGCGAGCAACTAAATATTCCTTGGGCATTTAGTGAAGCGTTACCATGGTGAATGGTAACGATTTCTATGATGTGCTCTAGTTCCAAGAGGGAATCGATCCTATGGTGGGATTTTTTGGAGGTTGATGAGCCATGTGCTTATAAATTTTGGTACCACATACAATGTGCCAGTGTTGTTGCATTATCATTCAATGTGACATTGCATGAATTATGTTGATGAGTTGTGATATACTGATAATTGTGAACTATATGGTTATATGATGTTTTGATGATGAAAGAGGTACAAGTGATGTTATGATGTATTTTGTTGTTGCACCCCAAAAGTTTCCCATTTTTTTTTATCTGGATTAGGCTTTGCCTTTCCTATGCATATTTTCATTAGGTCATTTACATAACATGCATTCATTCAATAAGGCACCTTTGTTCAAAAGGACCACTGGTTGTGAAAGTCAGGGTTCCTATTGGTTTTGAAGTGTATATATCAAATAAAATCCAATTCTTCTAGTTCTTCAAGCAGTGAAGCGTGAAATTAGGGTTTCTATGGCTTTGTAGCACAAGATATAATAATCACCTGTTTACATATTAATGACTTGATGGTAACTGGAAATAGCCTGGAGAATTTATCGAAGTTCAAAGTGTAACACCCAGAAATTATTTAATTATTTAAATAAAATTATTAAGGATTTAATTATTGAAATTTAGTCGAAGTTGAATTTATCAGTAGAATTATAAGGAGCACTAATTAATTTATAAGTTGATTTAAGATGATTAAGTGAATTATCGGAAGTTGAGATTAATTAATGATGAATTAATGTTATTATAGAATATTATTGGAAATAATATTAGAAATAAGTGTGGATTAATAGAAATATTATTATTATTATTATTACTATTATAAGTTGGATTTAATTATAAGAGATATAAAAGGAGAATTATAAGGGATTAAGTGAATAATCAGTTTAGTCGGAGAATTATTATTATTATTATTATTATGAGTAGAAATTAATTAATTAAAGTATTTAGTGAGTTTTATTATAATGTGAGAAATAAAATGAGAAACATTATTTAATTGGCCAATAAAATATATGATAGAATAATACTTGAATTATTAAAGGAGTAGAATAATTAATTTAATTAATAATAGAGTATGAAATAAAGGAGTATATAAATGAAGTAATAATAAAAAAATAGGGTTTACGGGAGAAAAGAAACCAATTGAAGAAGGCGGAGGCACAAGGGCTAGGAGAGGATACCAGAAGTACACAATCGAAACCGGAAAGTAGAAATTCGATCGGAGTTATAACCACTGTCAAATTTAAGGTAAGGGGTGGGGTTCTAACTTTCTAAACGGGATTATGATAAATCATATGTGGGGATGAATTTACATGAAATTATCGGTGTTTGTGTAGACCGTATGTGAATTAAATAGTTAAACTTTATATTAGTTTGCTAGTATTAATAATGAATTATGAAAAATTGTGGCGTGATTGAAGATAGTGTTGTAGGAATCGATCGATTGAAGAATGGAATTGGGGACGGTAGCTATAGGATGGGGTGAGCGCCCCTTGCACCGTAATGGAAGGAGACAGACGTCTCTGGGGTAAGAATAATGGGGACGGGGGCCTCAGAGAGTGAGGCGGGCGCCCTAGGTGGAATAGAGACAGGAGGCGGACGCCTCCCTTTGGGGAAGAAGAAGGGGGCGATCGTCCTAGGCTAGAGTGAGACCACTACTTGTCCTTTTTGCTGTGCTATTCGTGTAGTTTCTGTGAATTCATATTTAGCCACTTGATTAATAGGTAGTACATGTTTGATGAATCATAGTATGTTACCTAAACCAATTAAATGTGTTAGTAATTAAATGATAGTTTTGCAAGAAGTAGCAGTTGGAATAATAAGAATACTATCATTAGCAAAGCGTTGGTTCGATATGATCTGATGAGGATTAATAGCAGCAAGGATAAAATATAGTAACAACAATAATGTTAGATAATGGCAGAATGTTAATTAGTAGTAGGGAATAAAAATGTAATTCTGAGTAGTAATAATAATGTGTTAAATTTAATTGGCAGCATGATAATTAATTAATATTGGAAGCATGGTTGATAGTAAGTTAGCAGATTCATAATAATTAATAGTAACAATAGTACCTAAAAATCAGTACTGAATTAACCGAGTTAATGATTTAAGCGATATAATTAGTTGTCCGAAATTAATTAAAAATGGTCGGAATGATTTGTATATTTTAGTAGATGATTGTGATTGTTTATTTTGTTGGATTTGTGTGAAAGTATTGTGTTGTTGATTTGTTTGCGAATAGTTTGATTTGTGTGGAAGTATTGTGTTGTTGATTTGTTTGCGAACTATTAGCGATGAATTGGTTGTTGTATATGGTTGTTGATGTGAAGTTGCAGGATGTTTTCAGTGACGATAATTACCTCTGATTATTGGTAATGATAGTGAGATAGGCGTATGCCTTGTGAAGTGAATTTATGTTGTTATTTGCATGTTGTAGCATCGCATTTCATTTTTCATTTGTGAAGGCCTGTATTGGCGGATTTGTGAAGAAGGCTTATGCCTCGTGCCTCTGATAACTGGCAATTTAGTGAAGGGAGTTTACTTCACCGTTACCACATGCATGTGCATTGTTGAGTCTCATTGGAAGTCTTGTCGTTGTTAATTGCGAAGTAATTATATGTTGTTGCTAACGATTAAGTGGTGGTGCATTGTTGTTGATTTGGGAATTAATTGTGACGTGTTAATTGTGTTGAGATAATTATGTATGATTTAATCCTAATATATTATTTATCATACACCTGTTTATATTGGTAGATATCTCACCCTTTCTTTTGTTGGCCGTTATCTTTATATTGGTAAGTGCAGGTAACGAGGAGTAAACTATTTAGTAACTTATGGTGTCGTCGCTCTGATACGTAGCACTCGGGGGGAATAAACACATATTTGATTTTAGATTACTTTCCGTTGCAATTGTTGCATGTTAATACTTGAGAATTGTTCCTTGAATTAAGTTGTTATGAAAGATGCTATATTCCGTTTGGAGTTTTGAAATATTATAAATCCGCTGCGTAGTTTTTGAATAAATATGAAGTAATTATGAAGACTAATTAATTATTATAATTTCTTTGGATTAAAATGTGCTATGTATCCATTATGATGTGCTTTTATGATGACGATTTTGAATGATGAATGTAACGACTCATTTGTTGTAATTTCCGCACTCTGATTTTATTAAATAAACGTTGGGTAGAATTGGGGTGTTACACAAAGCACTAGGGAATTAGAAATGTCAAATATGGGAAAATTTTCATATTTTTTAGGCATGGAATTTCAAATGTCGAAGTAAGGAATGACACTACACCATCTTGGTTCGTCAAATCAAATTTGAAGTTGGAGAAGCATGGGGAGGAATACAAAGTCGATGTGACTCTGGTTAGACAAATAGTTGGATCTCCAAGATATGTGTGCAACAGTCGACCTCTATATGTTTAATAGTTAGATTAGTTAGCAGATACATGAGTGAATCAATGATGTCACACATGAAGGCTGCAATAAGAATCCTGAGATACTTAATAGGATCGATAAATTATGGAATTCTATTTCTATGGGATTCTAAAATCGAAGAAGCTACGAGTACTTGCTACTCAAATTTTGATTAGTGTGGAGATAAGGAAGATCGAAGAAGCACAATTGGCTATTTCTTTCAAGTCTTTGGTGCCCCAATCTCATGGTACTCGAGAAAGCAACCTGTGGTGGCATTGTCATTGTGTGAGGCTGTATATAGAATAGGATCCTATGAAGCATGTCAAGCATTTTGGATAAGATTTGTGCTTGAAGAAATAGAAGTTGAAGTGAAGAAACCCCTAGTGCTACAGATCGACAACAAGTTAGCCACCAATCTTGCAAAGAATCTAATTTTGCATGGAAATAGTAAGCATATCGAAGCTAGATTTCACTTTGTGAGGGAGAAGGTAAATTGATGTGAACTTAAAGTAAGACTTTTCTCAAGTGAAATACAATTGGATGATATTTTTACCAAAGGATTGAAGATCGACATAGTCCTAAATTTGTGAAAGAAATTAGGAATAGTTGAGATAGACTATGTGTAACACCCCAATATTACCCAAGGTTTTATATGCAACAATCAGAGTAAATTAAAATTTCATAAATTTAATATTGAGGCATCACACCTTCAAAAACAACTCACTTTAAACAGTTTGCTTTAAAGTATAAATCTCGGATACATAGCATCGTCGGAAGAAATAAATTGATTCAAAAACATCAAACATCTTCTTTAATAAACTTCCTTAATAAATCATATTTTCATAAAGTATGATTCTATATACAAAAGGAAGAACAACAAAAGAATCAAACAACAAGACAACATAAATGTTCCCCCCGAGTGCTACGTATCAGAGCGACACCGACTCAACTAACAGCAGCTATAAACTCCGTCTTCATAACCTGCACGTTACCAATATAAAGGTAACGGCGAAACAAGTAAAGGGTGAGATAATCCAAAACATATAGTTAAAGGCATGATAGAATATATATATAGTTTTGGAATTGTAAAGGATATAAGTTAATAAGTGCATTTCCAACACATATCCAAACCTCACTTACTTCGATCGTCATTCTAATGTGTATAATCTACACTATATCGCCATAACCTCATCGGCATACTTCGTCGCAACTAATTCAATCAATTAAAATAATTCCAGAGAATTAAATATCGGATCCGAATAATATTTTACTGGACCGAACGGAACGTCGCCCAATATATTATCATATATATCGATTAATATATTTATTCTCGTCGCAAAATAATTATCGATTGGTAATTCGAAAATATTAATATAATACAATATTAACTAAAACAGGGCATTACACTATGACTAGTGTAACACCCCAATTTCTACCCGGTAATTATAAATAAATCAAAGTATAAAAATTTCCAACCAACGATTGGGATATCACATTTTCAACTTAAAACAACGACTAATAATCACATTTAGCACATAGACACATAACACAACATATTTGGATGAACCTCAAACAACTTGTATTAATCTTCTTGAAAACAAAACAACTTATTATTACTACCCGGCAGAATCACAATTTCAACTTATATCATAATATCATGTTCATCTTCAATTCACTAAACTTATTTTATTCAGCAAAAACAACTTCAACTTAGTATAAGACAACAACAAGTACTTTCATAAACTTCAACTTTTAATTCAACATCTACAGTAATAGCAACAAATGAAACAACAAAAGAAACAACTATCATTCATTCCCCGAGTTCTACACATCAGAGCGACAACCCGACTCGAACTAACATCAACTAAAACTTTATTCTTTATTACCTACACGTTACCCATGTAGAGGCAACATCACAACAGAAGGAAGGAGTAAGATATCTAACAATGTAATACATCGTATGATAAATAATATATGATAGAATTTAGATAATGTAAATCACCGCTTTGCAATTTATTCACACAACAAACAATCACAACATAATCGTCAACGTAATATAATGACAATAATTTATCAACACAACAACTCAAATATGCAACAATGAGATGTAATAACTTATTCAAATGCACATGCATGTGGTACCAATGGAGCAGAACTCCCATCGTAAAAATTGTCAATTAATAGATGCATCAACAAGGCATAAGCCTTCATCATCATCATGTTGCCATCAAGGCAAGGCATAAGCCTTCATCATCATCGTGTTGCCATCAAGGCTAAGGCATAAGCCTTCGTCGCAGTTTACCAATCCAGACCGTCGCAAAGTATGCAAATGTATGTGACTCAATGAATTCAACATCACACACAACAACAACAATTAACATAACAATTAACATCATAATTAACATCGCAAGGCACAAGCCTATATCACCATTGTACCAATAAATAGAGGTAACTCATCGTCACTAAATTTCCCTTCAACATCGCATTGTCAACAAAATCCATACAACCAACAACAATAACAATTTAATTAACAACAAATATTACAACGTTGGCATAAGCCTACAACTTAATAATCACAATTCAACGGCTGCAACACAACACAATTTATCACCGCATCATAACATCACAACACATCACAAGGAAAAACAACAACACAGAGAAACACAACCAATTTCATCACAAGAAAACAACAACAACAATTCAACGGAAACAACACAACACAATTTATCACCTGCAAATTCACAATTACGACAAGTATATAACACATTGAATCAACCAAAATAAATTACAAACAAACCACGTAATTATTCAGACTATTCTAACTATTTCCGGTTAATTGATCTCCAGCTAAAAATTCTATTATCTTTTATTCTGCACTACTATTTATCTAACACATACTGTCACTACTAATTTAATCAACTAAATCCATCGCTGCTACTAAATTGATACCAACCCTATAATATCGTTATTATTTCCCTGCTACTAAGTTAATACTATGCTACTGAAATTCCACCAAATATATGACTACCGAAAATTCTACTAATTGTCATATTGTAATATTATTAGACTACATAATTTAATTGAACTCTACAATTTAAATAACTGCTAACTCTTAATTTATTTTACTGCTTACTAACTAATATAATCCTGCTGTCAAATTTCTCACTCTTGTGATTAACTAAACTAAAGCATTGCAATTATTCTGCACTGTATTTAATCCATTATATTACTAAATTAATTTTACTGTAATGTATGCATAACACAAATGTTAGTCTACTATTGATGCATGGTATAGTTTATAAAACAACAAAGTAGTATAACTAATAAAGAATTATTATAATATGCAACAAGTAAGCTGATGAAACAATAAGAAAAGTGTGATGACCCTTTCAAAAGGTGTGCCGTTCAGTACACCCCCTCTTTCTCATATATAGTTCCGTTCAGCACCACCACCTTGCCGTTCGGCATATGCATTTTTTTTCTTGGCCGTTCGGCACAATTGTGTTCGGCACAATTGTGTGTCGTTCGGTACACCCGTTTTTCATACAATTTTTTATGTAATTTTATACTTTCATCGATTAATTAACAACCATAAATTTCATTATACATGAAATCAATCGATCATTACTAAATATAATTTTTCATTCACAACATCAATTAAACAATCTATTCAAACACAAATCCAACACAGAAAATCACTACCTTCACAAACAGAACAACTACGAATGCGGTAAATTCTCCATTACCCTAATTCTCACATACTACTCATCATACAAACCACTAAAAAAATTAAAACTCCACCCTTATCTTGGATTGAAAGTCTCTACAATTCTCTCCTAACCTTGTTTTTCCTCTTCTTCCAATCTTTTCCTCACGTACAACTTTTCTTCTATTCTTTGTTTTCCAATAACTTCTCCAAAACCTAATTTCTTATTTCTCTTATTTTCTAAACCTAATAAAATAATATATTTCTTCATATTGTCTTATTGGGCCAACTAATTCACACCTCCAAATTGCTATTTATCACACACCAACTACATCCAATTTGATTAAATAAATAGTCCAATAAATTAATATTATTTATAATATTATTTCTCCGATTAAACCGACTAATTATTCGACTATCCACTGAACAACTCAAACAAATCATAATCCAATTTCTCCTCTTAAAATAATACCGACCAATTCCCAACTTCGACAATTTCAATAATTAAATTCTTAATTAATTTAATTAAATAATTAATTAAATTCAGGGCGTTATAATTAGCGTATGTTCAACAACTTAGATTATATGGGGTATGTTGAGGTATTAAATATGATCCAAGCTTTAGTCTAATTAGGGTTTATCTCTTAAGGAGGCTATCTAGGGAGCAATTTCTAGACACTATGCAATTGTTATATTTGAAAGTGATTCGTAGAAGGTGGTTCATGCTAAACAACTCAACCTTGGGGGTACTTTGGAGTTTGACTTAATTATTAATTATATTAAGTTGTTGCTACAGTCTCTCAATTTTGAGGTTAAAGTCGTAAAACGGCAAACGAATATGGTTGCTCATTCTCTAGCTAGAACGACAATTCCTGAACTCGACGCAATTTAATTGATGAGATTCCTCCTTATATCTTTTTATATTTGCTAAATTAACGCACAATTGAGTTTTGTTTTTGTCAAAAAAATTAAAAATTATCTCTTTACAATACAAATACGGTATTTATTATTATTTTTTCACTACTATATTTTTATTTATTATTTTTTACTTTATTCAACTACTCTATTAACTATAATTAACAAGGGTGTTATATTATAATAAATAAAATTAATTTTATCAATAAAATTAACACATCAAATCATTTTCTTAAAACTCGTGTAGTGGTCAAATATTACACTTTTTATGAGGAGGTAATAATTAATGTCAACTCATCAAATTTTTCAACATCAAAAGACACATAAGCGGTGTTGTTTTGAGCACGAGATTGATCTAACAATCCAAATACATAGAAAGTTAGAATAACTTTTGCACTATAACATTAGTCAATCCAAATCTCGTAAGACATGAGATTGACTTGTATTTCCTTTGTAACGATTGATAAATGAAATTGATTTTTTTAAATAAATTTGACAATTAATATATTTAGTCTCTCTCTATATAGATTATATAGTACTACGTTGTCAAATGTATTAATAAAAAATAATTTTGTTTATAAATTGTTACGGACGAGGAAGGGAGTAAACAACAAATTAATTTGTATACAGTGAAATTAATCATATTATATAGCTATTGAATGCAATTTTAAATTATCAAACTTTCAAATAAAACTATCTATTTTCATAGACAAATTAATTTTACTAAGATAAACAAATAAATAAAATAGACTAAACAAGCCTAATAAAAACACTATGTGTCAACTTTTTAAGACCTTTTCCAACAAATTGCACATCTTAGCAACATTCTTCATATCCCGAGGCTTAAGATTGATTGACTGAATCAAACACATCGTTTGAGTTGGTTGTTCTTCTCTTTCTCTTTGTTGCATTTCTTGATATGACTTCGTAGAAGAAGGAACTGAGGTATCATTGTCATTGTCATGTAAGGTTGTTCCGAAAGGAATAATCTCATTTGATTGTTTAACCACAGGAGTGACTGATACATCTTTGTTGTTTAAGGTTGTTTCTTGAAGAGTAACCTTAACTTGTTGTTCAAACGGACAAATATCAGTTTGTTGATAAGTAGTGGGAGTAACCAGTGTATCAGTATTGTTTGAAGTTGTATCGTGAATACTTTTTCTCTTGCTCTGCGCTCTTTTTGTGCTCTTTTGATGGATATAGTATTTTTGAGCATGACTAGCAATTTGCATTGGAGTTTTTGTCGACACAACATATTTTGAAATATCTTTCCAACGTCCTTTACCATATTTTTCCAGCCCCTTCAAAAACAACCTATGAAATAAACATAACAAGAAGAGTTAATTTACATTTTTGAATAATTTATATATTTGGAACTAGAAATATATTAAATTTAATCACACAGTAGGAATTTCTAAGGAATAACAATAGTTAAATCTAAAATAAAAGTAAGTGTTAAATCTGCAAGATAAATTCTAGAAAATAAAATTCTAAATTTTATTATAATAATAGATAATCTTAATAATCAGGTATTACATAGAACAAAAGAATTTTAATGGACATTAATGACCTTTAATCCAAAACAAATAAAATAGAAATTACTAAAATCATGGAAAATAGTAAAATGTTGTTTTCAGACCTAAAAAGAACTCAAATCACTTAAAAATTAGACTAATCATTCTTATCTAAATTCTAATAAACTCTTCTAAAGCATGATTTCTCTTGGTATACGCAGAGCCAGGACTGTCACCGAGATTTTGAGTGCTCCGTCAAAATTATGAATTTCGTGTCCTTTTTATTAATTCATCTTTTTTATCAGATTTATAAATCATATATATCAAATAAATAGTCATATATATAATTAAAAATAATAATTAATACCCCTAAAAGTCTAGGACCCTGTGCCATCGCTCCTCCCGATCATCCTTTGTGACAGCCCCTGCGCAAAGCCAACCCTCCTACATCATCTAAAATAAAATAAATTTAAATTGCTTACTTATGTTCATCTTCTGTCCAATGTGCTGTTTCCCTACGCTTTCTTTTTGAAAGTGGCTCGGTTTGAATTAAGCTATTATGGCTAGAATTTAGAGTCATGCCATCATGAATAGGTGACTCAACCACATCTGTGTCAAGTTCCTCCCGTTGTTCCATACTACTTTTAGAATGATCTTGAATTGGAGCATGCTCATTCAAATCAAATAGAGGAGATTGGTGCATCTTTTTTCCACTTCTTTTAATTGTGTTACTGTGTGTCTAGAAAAAATTGAATTGGAGAGTAAGAACTAAACTGTGTGGCAATCAGATATCTACCAAATAGAAGTCGTTGCAAAATAACAGTTAGAAAACTTGCATCCATAACTTAATAGGTCAACAAAAGAAACATCTATTTATAGCTTCTTGGGGAATAGTTAAAATCACTCACCTTGCTTAGTAACCCTACTAACCCTACTAGGATTGTTTTTTCTACGTGTGTTAGTTTTTCAACTCCTGGTTATAATATATACATATATATATGCTTTCATTAGCAATTTGTTACTTTTTTAGTTTATCTCTAATCCTTTTTATCCGTGACTCTGTTTATTTTTAATAAATACTACATTTATTACTAAATAAAAAACAATTTTGTTACTATATTTTAGCCGAAGTTAAAGGAAACAAATGCTATCTTCATCTCTTTTTCTTATTAGAATAATATAATTTTTGTCACTTTTTGAATTAAAAGAAAAACTAATCATAGTGTCTATAGGATTTGTGTGCACTCAATTTTCCATCATGAGTGTTAGATTCTTACGTATCTGTAGAAGATGAATGTGTATATATCTTATTTTTAATACTGAATATTATTATCTTAAGGATCAAATTCCATTACTTCAACATCTATCTCTCTTGATCAGTTCCCTTCAAAATATTTATTTTTCGATTTTTTTTTTCTTCCAAATGTTCTGCATTAAAATATCTGAAAAGGAAAGAGAAGTGTTAAATCAGACAGCAAATTTTTTCACTTCAAGAATCACCAAAGAAGTAATTAAGTAACTGATTAATAAAATGTAATCTATTATTTCTGTCACATATAAATGTAAGTGATTGCTATTTCTATACATTATTCCCATGTGAACCTCAAGGTCAACTTAAATGCGAAGATGCACCTCAGTTCATTTTCTTTTCTTATCATGGAATTTCGCCCTTGCAGCCCATGAAAGCCTTTCTTTGCAACCTCATCAAAAACATGCCAAACATAAAAGAAATCAAATGAATGTCAAAACTTTAAGATAGGTTTGTGATTTATGAAATGAACTGAATTAAATCATATTATTGGTTCAGTGCACTTATTAAAAATTACATTAATAAAAAATAAATAATCTGGTAAATCAATTACAATCCCTTTATAACTAGTTTATAGTTTTTAATTAGTTTAATATATTTTAACTAATTTTATTGAAAGAATTGAATTTTTTAACTGAAATTTTAAAGATTTTTTTCTTTCAATTTTTTCATTAAAAATATATTTTTATTTTCAGAAAATATATATTTTTTCTAATTTTTATTTTTATTTTCAAGAAAAAATATTTTTTTGGAAGGAAAAAAAATTCAAAACAATGTTTTTTTCGGAATAAATTTTATTTTCTGTTTTTTTGAGGAAAAACAAAATTTTACTTTATTTTATATTTTTCAGAAAAATATTTTATTTGGATATTTTTTAATTTTTGGAATTTTTATTTTATTTTTCAAAAAATAATTTTATTCAAGAAAATATTTTTTTTTCTGAAAAAATTAATTAACTTTTAGAAAAATTTTCTTTTATCAAAAATATTTTTTCTTTTGAAAAAAATAAAATTTTGTGAAAATTTATTTATTTATTCTTAAAAAATCTTTTTTTAATTCAATACTAATGTATATAATAAAACCAATTGATAATTTTTTTTTTTGATTTTGAAGCATTTTAAAATTGAATTTAAATTGTTTTAATTAAATAGTTCAGTTTATTAACCATTTAAGTGATTCGATTTTTTTTTTTTTTTATGGTTCTGTCCAATTCAATTCAAATATTCAATTCAGTTAACTATATTTTGAACATCTATACATCAACACATATACATGAGACCATCCATGAAATTAAAGTATAAAATCAATATGACATTTAAACACCAAGGGTTACGAGGCTTAACCTGTAAAAGTAATGAAGAAAGCCAAGTGAATATTTAAAACACCCAAGCCACCAGGTTTTGCGCATCCTTCTAATAATTGCCAACTGCACCAGAAGCTACATTCATCAAAGCAACATAAGCCAGTGCATCTTCAGCTGTTGGTAACATACAAACTCCAGTTTCACCAGTTATTTTTGGTCATATGATTACACCAACGCAACCAACCGTAACCAACTGTAGTTGCATTATGAGTCATCAAACTGATTCACCTATAAATGATCAACAATTTGGAAATGTTAGAATGAATATTCTTATTCTTTCGAAATGTTAGAATTGTGTCGAACTAGCTAGTATGTCGAAATGCTTCTCTTCTTCTCATTCTTCTTCTTCTTCGCAAAACAATCTTTTTTGAAAATCCTTTGTTCCAACAGAAAATAGTGTTTCTCAATACAATGCAAGCATCATCAAGAATTTCATAATTATCCGTGACTAAAGTTCAACATGACTAACTTATAGAGCTAATGAGAATCCATCTCAGAATACTGATGCTATTGGAGATAACACTAAGGACTCCTTCTCTAAGCTTCTATCGAGTTGTTTTCTTTTCTTCACCATGTTCCTGCCAAGATTGACTCGGTTTTTCTCTATTCTTCACCATGGTTTTCCATAGGGAAACTTATGAACACAAACATGAAAAGTATCAAAAGAACCAAATGGTACAGTAAAGTTCAAGACGATGGCATCAAAGCACAAGCATAATAACAATTAGGGGTGTTCATGGGTACAGACAAACCCGCGAATCCACTCGTCCAACCCAATTCAACCCTTATTTTTATCCAACCCAATCATGTACGGGTCCCACCCGAACCAACCTATTCAAACCCATTGGTATTCGATTCGGGTAACGGGTTTGAAGTTTTAAATCCACGAACCTGTGAACCCAACCCATTGACATTTAACTATATTTTATTTTATTTATAAATTATCTAGTATAATTCTACAATGCATATATATTTTTAAATCAAAATTGAGATATCAAATTCTTTATTCAAAGAGATATATCTAATCTTTTAAATTATACTTTACACCATTTATATATATTTTTTGACATGATCTGAATCATAAAAGAATATTTAGGTATTAAACGATAAATTTTATTTAAATTAAATACTAACATTTTATAATTTTTTTTAATGTTTTTGTAAAATAAATCTGTTAATAAAATTGACATTTTATTTAAAATTTAAAAATTATATTTAATGAGTTACCCACGAACCCAACCCAATCCAACACAATGATAAGTGGATTGGTTCGGTTAGAATTTAGTATTAGAAGTGCAGGTTAAACACTCAACCCAAACTAAAGACTATTGATTGAGTCGGATATTGGATTTAATCAAATTAGATCCAACCTAACCTGCGAACACCCCTAATAACAATATATAATACAACCAGCAAGAGTTTAAGGATAATCATTTGAGCATCAAGTAAATTCAAGGTTTTACAAATTTTGTGCTATGATGGAAAATGTTAAACATTTCAAGCCAAAGGTACAAGAATCGTGAAAAGGCTCAAGTTGCATTCATTTGGTGAGATAATTGAGAGAGGACCACCTCAGTTTCTAGAAGGGTTACTATAGATAAAATTCAAGCAGACAAATCCTAATTTACTCAGTCTCATAAATCTGGGAAAAATCTTATCTTATAACAAACTCGATCCCCACCAAATCTAGCTCATCTAAATATAACAACTTCTCACACACTTTAGAGAATATTCTCTCAGCCCTCACACGTACCTAAGATTACTCAATCTCTTCTATAGAAACACACTGATTCGTTCAATATCATCAACAATTACAACCCCAAACTCTTCCCAAATCTCTTCTGAAAATCCACAACTCATCACCCTCAACCACACAACCTTCATCGTTCATACTCACTTTTCCAAAAAACCTCACCATGCTAAGAAATGCATGTGCTAGATATTTATGTTTGATTTTAATTCTTCTTTAGTCGTTCACTTTAGGCCATATTGCTTTCTAATCAAGATAAAATGAATGCGCGATAATATCAATATTTTTAAGATAAATTTCAAACGCTTGATCAACATCAAGTTGCTTTTCTATATTAGTTCGCCCGTAAGCAAATTTCTCTATTCAATTCAAAAAATCTTCTTCAGTACCATGTGATTTTGAAAACTTTTTCAGAATCAAAGATGTTCAAAACATGTTAAATAATCGAATGTAATTTCGTATTTAATGGGAATCAGGAATGATTTGTACATACTTATGCAAGTTGTTCTTTAGAGAACTTAGGTGATTGTCGTTTTAAGTTTTTGTTTGAATTCTTGGATTCCATTAAATATCCCCAAAAATTGATTCGTCTCACCATTTACACAAAATTATTTGGTGCAAAAGGAATAATTCACCATATAAAATTAACTTCAACTCATTTAAACATGAAAGAAGATCTGTCCATTCCACGACAATGCAAGAAACACTTCCACATGTGAAGGTCAAATGTTTTTCACTCGAATGCAGTATTGGCAAGAATCTGTGTCGATCCATATTAAGTCATCTATTCATGAAGTGATGCAAATATTCACTTATCCATATTTTGGGCGATAATGTTTTCCGTTCAAATGCGATCGAGTATCTCTCTCTAAAATCGACCAACCAACAAACATTTTATACTCGAACTACGAAGCTCGGATTTTCATATTACACAATGAGGATATGTAGTCACGAGATTTTGAAATCTTGGTGAGCACAATAATAAAAAACTCAAAACCCCTTTCTTTATTTCTTTCTTTCTCCTCACTTAATAAGTAGAGAACCGCAAGTAAATATCACACTAACTTTTATTTCACAAAAATAATTAAATGGGCACCATTGAGTACAACGAATATAAGGGGTGCAAATATCTTCCCCTTGCATAACCGATTCCATAACACCAATTTGGTTGCGATGACATTTATCGTTGTTTGTGGGTTTTCTTGATATTTTCCCATTCCTCTTGGAATAAATTAAATTTGCTGGCGACTTTGTTATATTTTGAGCATGCAAACACTCGTTTATTTTTTGCGTTGCGATAGTTGAACACAAGCTTATTCTATTTCCCTTCATCTCAACTTCCAAGTTATCCCTTTAAGCCTACAATGACTTTGGATAGGCTATTGATCCAGATGATAGAAGGTTGACATATGGATCGTGCATATTTTTTGGCCCAAACTTAGTTTCCTAGAGTTATAAGAAACAATCACTGGTAGCACGATCGAGTACTGAAGCTTGTCTTTGGCCCTTATTACTCAATGCTCAAAACATGCACAAATACCTACAAAAAAGATGAAAAACTATTAATATATACAATATTTACACGAATACATGATTATACTATTATTTACACAAAAGTTGAGATTTTACTATAAAACCAAAAAAACAAATCTAATAAGCGTCACAAAATACTACTAATGATAACGATATTTTGGCACTTATCAAATATACAATCTCTTTAGTTTTCATTGACTATTGTATTAGCGAAGTTATTCATTTATTTCAACAATATCCTAAATAGATTAAAATCAATAGGAACAATACAAAAGATTGGGGAACATAAAGCACAACCCTATAAAAAGAAAATATTAAATCAAATATAAATTAAAGACAAACATTTATACATCATGTGCACAATTCAGCGAACTATGTAACATCCCAAATTTTAATAGTTATTTATTAATTATTTATGAATTATATGATAATTAATTAAATTGTGTGATTTGACGAATGTTTGGATTATTTGAATATATGTGATATTTAGATAATTGGAATTTACGGGTAAGAATAGTAATTACCTAGTAATGAGCCTAATTATTAGAATTGATGTGGATAAGTGAGTTAAGTCCATTAAGAGAATACTAGTTAGTGAGAGTTATGAGAAAACATAAGTTATAGCTATCATTTGAAAGAAAAGAATAGAAAGAAGAGAAAAGGAGAAAAGAGGAGAAAGAGGAAAAGAGGAAGGAGGAAACCCTAGAAGTTGAATCTTCAAGAGGTAAGGGGGAGAATCCTTATTATTGTTATCTTGTATGTGATTAGGTAGTGATTAATAACTTGATAGGTTGTTTGATTTCAATTTCTAAGAATCTATGAATGTTAGGGTTTGAGAAGAAATTGTGTTTTCTACTTAGAAATGATGACTCATGATTAGAAACATGTTAGGATACCCTTTAATGATGTTATTTGACTGATTGGAATGGGTTTTATATGAGAATTTTGTGGGAAGAAGAATATGTTTCATAGCAGAATTTTCTGAGTTTTGTAGATCACGCTTAGCGTGATCAGGAGCCCGTTTAGCGCGAAAGTTTCTGGAATTTGGGGGTTTTAGTTTAGGAGTTCGGGCTTAGCGCGGTCTGGAACATAAAATGTTATTTTTATGATTCTTTAACGTGAAATATTATATGACTATATTTTATAGAGTATTTTCATGTATGTGGGTAATCGATTTGATTGGAATTGAATGCATTTTAGATTGAAACTTCGTAAACACATAATACTTGATTTTGCATATGTGTATTGTGTTTGGATGATTATAATGAATAATCATTGTTGGCTTGGGCGCTAAATGTTGTATGTGAATATGTGATGATAAATTCTAAATGGTTTGCATGAGGATAACTAGGTATGTGTATTTGTGCAATTGGTGAATAATTCAAGGTGTTGAATTATTCTGATATGCTTGATAAATATGGATTGGTGGAGAATCTTAATTTGCATATGTGGTTGATGAACTGCACATGCATACATGGTCAACTTTGATCCTTAATTGGAAATAGAAGTGGTGAAACGTTGGATTCACAAGGGGCTTTGATCCTTAAGTGGAAATAGAGGCGGTGAAACTTTGGGTTCACATGGGGCTTTGATCCTTAAGTGGAAATAGAGGTGGTTAAACTTTGGGTTCACATGTGTTGACTTTGATCCTTAATTGGAAATAGAAATGGTGAAACTTTGGGTTCACATGGGGCTTTGATCCTTAATTGAAAATAAAGGCGATGAAACTTTGGGTTCACAATGTGGCTTTGATCCTTGAGTCGAAATAGAGGCAGTGAAACTTTGGGTTCACAAATGGTACCACATGTATGAGTCACATTTATTTTTTAATTTGAGTCTTATGTCTTATTGATGAATGTGTATGTGAATTGTAAGATGTGTTAATTGGGTAAATGATTACCTGATTTATTACATTGGTGATGTTTATGTTATATGGAATATCACATGAAGTGTAGAGAATTATTAACTAGATGCATGTTTCTGTATTGCTTCTAATTATATACATTTTGATAATGATTTGAATTCCCACCCTTATGCTGTATGTGATGTTCTATGCGACATCATGCAGGCTTTGAGGATAGTGGTGCTTCACACGATAACTAGTTGAGAGGATTTGTTAGCTTATCTGTTATTCTAGGTAGTGAGTCATTGCGCTGATCATGTAACACGGGGGTTATTTGAATTCATATTTGTTATGAGATATTGTTATGTATTCACATTTGTTTTGGATTTATACATTGAGATACTATGTTGAGGTGGCCTTGGTGCCAATGTTTGGATTCATGTGAGTTGATTATGTTGTGAATCCATTATTATGATTTCTAATGGTTATAGTATGAGATGTAATCATTGGTAGTATTTGAGATAAAAAATATTTCGTTGTGATATGCATATTTTTATGAAGCATGAGATTTAAATATGTGTTATGATTATGACCAGGTGCATGTTAATGTTTGCTTTGTTGGTTTTCTACTGTATGAAAAATGACATGTGACACCCTTTGTATGTATGCATGTTAATTTACTCTGATGTATGCTATATTTATTTGGGGGTTAGAAAATGAGTGTTACAAACCATCCACAATGTGAAACCAAATTGCAAAAAAAAAAAGAGGTGATATATGAATTGAAAACTTAGGAATATCAGATTTCTAATATTTGAAGTGAGTCTTAGGATTCTTAGAATGAGATACATTATAAAATAATATTCCGACCGATTAACCAATAACTTACTCACATACCACAAAAGTATCACGACCATTTATGGCTAAATAGTCCAAAATCAATCACAATTGACTGAAGCTGATTTTAAGACCATGGAGGTAGCAAACTCGAATGGGAATTAGAATCCATGAACCATCGCCAGTCCAAACAACCTAAAATTCTTCCACACAGTGGAGAAAAATTAAACCTTAAAACCTACAAATCTCAAGAGATCTAGAACCAAACAAGGAGTCAAGGGTTAAAATGTCATACTAATTTTTTTCCGAATATGTGAATAGGTCCCTCATTCTCGTGATTGCAATCATCAATCACTAGGTGATCACATCAACTAAATCTTATACCATCACAATATGTTCCATACAAAGGCAATTAGTTCATACTCATGCGACTACTTGTCTACGGTACACACCGTGGTACCTTCGTGTCTAAGCATCACCATCTAATTCATTTCGTAACATAAGTTATCTTTCTAATTCATTCACCTAGTTATACTACTTAATTTTCATCACTCAACATCATAAGATTTTAATCATATTATTACAAAATCAGCACATCCAAAATAAAGCCTAGTATCACTCATCTAAATCACACAAACTTCAAACAAATTATTATATTATACAACTTATATAATATATACCTATAAAATTAAATACGACACATAACACATTTAACACAAAGCACATGATAAGAAAGGCACGACAAACAAATGATACTCAATACAAACACAAAATACATACATAGAAATAAAGTCAAACATAAATAATATCTATAAAGAAAATCAAAGGATTACAAGAGCAAACATCAATTAATAATGGTAAACTTATAATATAATACATTGACATACACTATAGACAGTAAAACACAAAAAATTATAACAATGTAATATAGATACAATTCAGTTATGTACCTAACAAAATATAGAGAAATCACAATGAGTGCGTGCTTGCACACACATCACACATAAAATAGTTTAAATCAACACATATAATACATATGCATATATACAAACACAAGTGCAATTATGCAAACACATACACAATACATTATCACATTGTTAGACACACAAATATCATACCACACGAATTAACATGATATAGATATGCATGAATGCACATTACTATATATTACTAACACAAATGAATATATAGTACAAATATTGGCATTTAAAAGTTACAAACAACCTAATAAGTGACAACAAAGATCAGATGTGATAGTGACATCTTTAATGCAAAACAACATGAATGACATTCACTACACAACTTCTAACTTCAACATACAACATTAACATAACATAACATCCAGACTAGCAACAATAATACAATCCATAGCCAAAATCATGATTCAATTATCAATTTCACAAACTTAGCAAAGATTCATAAAAAAAACTAATTTCCAATTTCATGCAAAATTCTCGCAAAGCTACATCTAAACTAGAACCCACCTTAAGGAAGATGATTGATGAAGAAATTGAGTGGAATTGGCTTATTGATCAAATTTTTCCTCTTCTCCAAGTTTTCTTCTTCTTTCTCCAAACTTTCTCTCTTTTTACTCTTTTCCTCTTATTTTCTCTTCTCTTTCTCTTTTCTTTCTTTTGTCCTGTCTCTTATCTCTTTCCTTAACAACAAAGTGAATGAGTGGTTGGTGAGGTAGAATGAAAACATTATCTTAAATGAAATTTTATCTTTTAGGGACCAATTGTACAACAATAAAAAATGATGGTAGTGCACGTATGGTAGTGCACGTGGTAAACAGAGTGGTCGTCACACCACCAAATGTTATTGCTACATTTCCATAGATAAGGAAGACATGCATGTTATGTGCTTCTCAAGTTGAAACCTTTAAAAGAGTAGAAATTTTCTCCTATTAGAAATAGTTATTTAGAAGTTCTTAGAAGTTTGTTACAAATACAATAAATTTGTCGTAACCATGATGTTTGAGACAAAACTCATAAAGAATCTCATGTAATTACCAAATTGAATAAAAATATTCTATCAAATTCCAATTTTAGTAAACATTGAAACTAATAATACACTAAAATATTAAATTAGTAATATCTTTTTTTGTCGAGTTGGCTAGCTCGATTCTTTTGTAATTAAATTTGAGAGCTCTTAATACTCATTATTAGTATAACTTGTTTAAAAAAATAAAATTATCAATTAATTGACACATATATTTTGGTTTAATTGTGACTTTAATATATCAAATTCGTTTACACTTATTTTTCAAAGAGAATTGATAATTAAATAAGATGAAGTCGTCGAGCTACACAAGTAGGTTAAGCTAATCATTGTTAGGGAGAGTTAATATGAGCATTGATACAAAATTGAAAAATAAACGCCTTTGTGAGAGACACACAATTTATCCACCTAAAATCTCAAGTTGATAAGTGAGTGAGTTCTCTCACTTATATATATGCTCAAGTCTCCACATTCCTATTTAGTATAGAACTATTTCTCTATTTATTCACATTTGCTATAGTATTCCAACAATGACACATACTTGCATTTATGACCTTGTAGCGTTTATCATTATTTAAAGAGTGATCACACTATTTTACTTGTTTAGATATATCGAGAGAATCCTTTTAAAGGTAGTAAAAAATTAATAGATCTATTTACAATTTGTAAAATAGTTGACATATTTATATAATATGTCAGGTAAGTTTGACTAACATTTTTTTATGAGTCATTTAACATAAGAGAAGATATAAGAAAAACATTAAATTGTCTAAGAAATTATAAAATTAAAAGATAAGTTTTATATTTAAAACTGTCATCCAATAAAAATTTATTATTTAGTTCTGTTATATAATTTATTTTAAAATAAAATATACCTTAACATTTAACATAATTGTGAGTGATTGACAATTTTAAATTATTTTAGACTATCCTTACATACTTTTTTTCTTTATTTTTTTTAGTTTAAATAAGTATTTAAAATTTTTCAAATCTTCCGGGGACCAATAATTTTAATTAAACTTTAATTTAATTAAAAAAAATTAGATAAATCACAGAAGGAGGGAGTCAGAGATTTTAAATCATGAGTTCCACGTATTAATTTATGATTTTGTAGTATAACATATTTATCACTTATATATATATATATATATATATATATATATATATATATATATATATATATATATATATATATATATATATATATGAAATTCTGGCACACACAATATAAATATCAAGATTGATGTCTTATCACACAAGCACAATATTATGATAGGTGTTATGACATCTGCTGATAGAACAAAAACTTTTACCAAAATATAAATATGTAGAATTAAAAAGTGCAGAAGTTAAAATAACACAAAGAGTTATTAACCTAGTTCGGTGCAACTCACCTACTCTAGGGGCTACCAAGTCAGGAAGGAAATTCACTATCAGTAGTATTAATTCTAAGTCTAAACAGTCTCAATTTATAATTTATCACTTAACCAGTACCTAGTACATCTTCTACCTAGAAACATTCTAGATATTAGAAATTGTCATCTCACTTCCAATCACCGCAGTGATATCTACATCCACAATCACAGTGACTGGAATCCAAACTAAAACAAAAGCTTACACTTCAAATACAATACTCAACCTCTTGCTTAAGAGATTTATAGTGAGAACAATAACTTGACAAACTATCAAGTAACAATCATTCATCTCAAATGCATCAAAAGATGCATGAAGACATAAAAAATAGAAACTCCCTTGAAGAACCCTCAAAACCTAAGACTAAGAAAATCAGTTTCCCCTTATCTTTACAAAGTTCTTACAGAATTTAGGTTAGTTAATTTTTTTAAATACTCCTCAATAATCCTTGAGCCTTGAATCTTTACCTAGATAATCCTTGTTGCACAAGTTGGGGGCTGCACCAATTTGTGCAGAAAGATCCCCTGAAATTTTGGAACAAAACACAAAGTTTCCTAAATTGTCTCAAAGCCCAATTTTGAAAACCTGTGTACATCTGGACATAAATCAAATGTTCCAGATTTAATATCCTTGACATGCAAAAAGTTAGTGAGATAAAACCAAAAGGAATCTCACAAAATCTATTTAAATCTGTCAAGAAATACCAAACAACTGTGTCTGCTGTACCATACCACGATGTCATGGCAATTTATAAGAATAATGTAGCAACTTGATCAACAATAATATAGAACCATGTTTTAGAAAATTATGTCAATCCTAAACTCATGGAATTAACAATACCCCTTTGAAATTTTTTGGCTATAACAATCAAAGGCCAATTAAGAGAAATAAAATCACAAACAAACTGCATAAATAATATATTAGAGTTACACAACTACATAATCATACATGTACGATACTCCCCCTGTCACAAATAATAAGGTCTCCCCATCGTGGAAAAGACCACATCAGAAAAGGGATCCAAATGATTCTTAACACACATCAGACAAGACGTTGAAACATTTGTTAAGACATCCTCATCTTGCACACCTAACTACATTAATAGAAGAAACAAAATCACACACAAAGGCAACAACATGAAAAATTATGCTCCCCTAAAGAAACAAAACAAGCCACTCTCCCAAAAAAAACTATGAAATCAGGTTAGTTCTTACCAAGAAACAACTATCTGAAGTACTTTTTTGTCATCTGCACTCCCTACCCAATTTGCATCATAGTAACTTACCAACATGGAATCTGATCCATAAGAATATAGCATGCCATAGTCATAGTACCATTGATATAGTTAAAAACTCTTTTCACTTGATTGACGTGACTTATTTTTGGATCAACTTGATATCTTGCACAAACACCAACAACAAAGGTGATATTAGGTCTGGTAGTTGTAAGGTACATTAAGCTACTAATCATGCTTACGTTTAGGCTTTGATCAACAATAACACCTTTTTCATCTTTTGACTATTTCAAATAAGTAGGAGTTGATGTCCCTTTGTGACTTGCATTTTCCATTCCAAACTTCTTGACTATGTTCTTGGCATACTTAACCTGAGAGATAAAGATAAAATCCTCCACCTGTTTGACAAAATGTTAGACCATCTAGCATGACATCTGTAAGTTCCTCAATTTTAAGGGTTGGCTTAATTTTATAAAACAAATAAAAGCAGCAATAATGTAATGTGCAATAGGATATTCTAACTTGTTGTAATCCTATTGTAATGCCTAAACATGCCGTGTTGAAGTTTTTCAACATCTGGGACATCAGGTCAAATGAGATATCGAGACATCAGACATCAGATATCACGCTAATGAACTGTTAAAGTTTGCTACAGTTTTGTTTTAATTGTGCAGAATATCCTGGGAATATTATGCAACATAAGTGGCGTGTAATTGAAGGAATTTGTGGAAGTCCAAGAGCTAAGGAGAAAAATCAGCAAGGACCTTGATTGTAGCAGAAGTTAACTGCGTATTTGATTCTGCAAAAGTTTGTTACAACTTTTGTTGTTATTTTAAAGGCCAAAATCCAGTTGGGTAGAAGGTTATAAAAAGCAGTTTGAAACCTTGTTTTATGAATCTAGCCGGTTTTAGAAAGATGTAGTCTTTAGGGTTAGCCATATAAATGAACCACCCGGATTGTGGGATGGTCACTGATTTGTGCTTCGAAGCCTGTAGGCAAGAGGTTTATTTTACTAACTCAGAAGCTGTGAAACAATGAGTGCAGTTGTGTCCTTGGAAGAAGTTGTGAAACAATTACAAGTTTGTTTGAGTCATAAGTTTTAGTATTTTGTGCTTGGAGTGATGTTCTCCAAACTATTTTAGTTGATATGTATCAAGTTGTTGATGCAGTGGCTGGGATAGTGATTGCTAGACATCACTGCGGTGATTGGAAGTGAGTGGAGGTTCTCTTATCTAAGTGAGGTATCTTATGTAGAAGGTACATTGGGTAGGGATTAAGTGAAAAGTGTAAACAAGAAGGTTTAACTCTAAATTAGGACTACTGATAATGGACTTCCTTCCTGGCTTGGTATGCCCCCAGATGTAGGTTGGTTAGAACCGAACTGGGCAAACAATTTTGTATGGTCTTTTGTTTCCCGCACTGTTAATTTTATGCCTACCTTGTCTGTTTAATAATGTCATATCAGATGTCAAGACATCTTGAGTTTGCTGGCACCATAATTTCAATTGGTATTAGAGCGTGCATCCTGTTTGTTTCTGGATGAGATCTATGGGGGATACTTTCTGGTTGTGTACAAGATAGATGACTGTTTGAATAAGAAGTGTTCATATTGCATGGTCCCCTGAAGTGAAGGATGAACCTATTTGTGGAGGACTAGACCAACCTGACCAGAATTGTTGTACCTTCTTGAAGAAAGAAGATAATGAAGATAGAACAAGAGAGTTAAATTCAAAGACTTCATGCGGGAGTGAAGAAGTTGGATTGAATTGTTCGGCCTATATTTAACATAGAGAAGAAAATTATCAAAACCTTCATGTGGGATTGAAGACATTGATAAGGTAACTCTTGTGCTTATGTGTTTCCATCTGGTCAGGATATTGGTTAGGTCTAGTTTATTGCTTGGCAAAGAAACAAGCATATTGTAGGGTTGATTTATTTTCAATCCTTAGATGCCATGCTTACAATTGATTTATGGATTAAGCATTGTGTAAATTCTATTGAAGTATGCCTATATTCCGTTGCATAGCCTCTAATGCAACCCTCAAACTGCAATAAAAATCCTAGGGTTATTTTTATCAACAGAATATTTGGCATATTTTCACAACTATATTAAAAGTGTCAAAGATAATTGAGAACTGCCTCAAGTCCACTCATAAGGGAATTTATTAATAGAGTTGATGAGTTTTAATTGATCAATGACTCTCATATACATATGCAAGTTGTTTGAAGACCTTGTAGATTATCAAGGATGATGTGTTCCAAGGAGATGAAACTAATGTTCTATAGGATGTTAGAACATTGTTGCTACTGGTATGCAGGTACCAGTTGAAGAACAGGTGTTTTGGGAGCTAAAGAAATGTAGTGTGAGTATATATGTTTGGAACCTACTCCTGATATGGAAGAGGAGACATTTGCATTGATCAGGACATGATAAAAAAACCTTCTACTCGAGATGTCAATTTACTTCTAACCTAAGCTTATGGGAGTATGGGAGTTGAGCTCAATGCAAGAAATATGACACATAAAGGTATTCTCTAAAATTTCTTTATGTGATATAAAGATGAGCTTATATCTGAAATATTCTTCTGATCAAAGGAACCAAATATGTGAAATTTTATTCATGACCATAGAACAAATTTTGTTTGGAGTTGAATACTGTGATTCAATCACAGTGATTTATGGTCTTAAGTGTTGACTACCCTATATAGTATATTGGAAGGGTATGGTCTGAAATATTCTTCTGATCAAAGGAACCAAATATGTGAAATTTTATTCATGACCATAGAACAAATTTTGTTTGGAGTTGAATACTGTGATTCAATCACAGTGATTTGTGGTCTTAAGTGTTGACTACCCTATATAGTATATTGGAAGGGTATGGTCTGAAATATTCTTCTGATCAAAGGAACCAAAAATGTGAAATTTTATTCATGACCATAGAACAAATTTTGTTTGGAGTTGAATACTGTGATTCAATCACAGTGATTTATGGTCTTAAGTGTTGACTACCCTATATAGTATATTGGAAGGGTATGGTCTGGAAGAATCAAGGGATTTAGATTGCTTTGAAGAATCTAGATATTTCTGTGTCATGCCATAAGTAAGTCTGTTCCAGAAACCTAGTTGAGGGATATCCTCTTTAGGTATAGACTATGGCATCCATCATCTCAAAATCAGAATGAAAGTATAAAGAAAAGCTTATTGAGATGTGGATCATATTATCCCTTGGTGATGTTGATTGTTTCGCTATAAAGGTGGTATGTATTATGCTTCCTATGTCCCCCAAGTATTATGGATGAGATGTTATGAATGTTACCCCCAAAGCCATAATGGATGATGTCGTATCAGACGTTGAAACACCATCTTATTGTCTTCAATCATGAGAAGTATGTATTGTTGCCTGGAAGTATGTGAGTGCGAAGATGTAATCAGTCATGATGATCTAATGTGAGTATATAATTATAATTGACTAACTGGTAAGTACTTTGACAGGAGATTAAGTACTTATTAGTATGTAGCCTGAATTCCAAACCACTTATACTCTATCGGGAGCTGAGTATTTGTCTGATGGATTCATTGTATATTGTGAACTAAATTTCAGTATTAAATTTTACCATGATCTTCACGAGTTTAGGAAGTATGGAAACATTATCTTGTGATTATTTAAAGAGCTGATTCAACTAAGGAGATGCATACAGATGTTGTCAAATATCTTGATATGAGCTAGATATTTATGTGATAACTGTATGGAAATCTGAATCAAGAAAAAATGATGTATGAGCTACATGAAGATGTAACATCACAACTGCTGAAGACACCAGAGATTGAAGAAGGCAAATAAGGTTCAGACTTATCTTTTAAAGACATATCATTGGTTATACACATGGTTAACTATGTATTTTCTTCTATTACAAGTTATAGAGTATGGCAATCTGGATCTTGTGTAGCAAGTAAACTAAGGATTTCTAATTTGGAAACTGTAGAAAATTCCAAATGAAGAATGCTTCTAAGTATTATAAGGACCATAATCAAAGATGTCCTTATTATGTATAATTCAGGGGGAGTAACAATTCATGGTGAGCTTCATCTTGGAAGCTAAAAGGAGGAATGCTGATATTAAGGGGGAGAAACTGTCCATATGAAGAGCAATTGTTAATTGTTAATTATGATAGAAGCCATGTCTATATGTTTTAAAGGAGAAACAACTGTTATATGTGTTGATTATTAATCTAAATATGTTTCAATGTCCAGCTGGTATCAAGGGGGAGAAATTTAGCTGATGAGAAGAGGAAAGAATACTGCTATAGCCTAAAATGTCTTGAAGACAAAACTTTGAAGAAGTAGTGTTATTGTAATCTCAGAACCAAGGCAGATGGATTCTGTGTTAATGTCCCAAACGATGTTGGAACATCTCATCTAGACTTCACCAAATACCAACAACCATAAGTGAAGTATCTACATAGAAGAATAACTATCTTCCAGGTATCAACAAGAAATTCTTTAGATACCATAGTCTGAATGCACCAAGGCCTATTTAAATTAACTCATACTATAGTAGCATGAATTGTCCTCAATCCAAAAGTCATGAGAATGCATGGACACATAAGAGTATCATAAAGCTAAAATATTATAGCCTTGCAAAGGAATCTGGTCAAAGTTACATGCCATGATAACTCAAAAAGAAGTAGTCCATATTGGTGAAATAAGAGGTGACAATGACATGTAACTGCATGAGATAACTTGTGCCTTTATTGGAACTAACTCATCTCATCAGAAACTGCCAAACTCCGTTAAAAGTGGCCAGAGTTAGTTTGAACGGTACATCCTTATCTTTAATACAGTCCTTCAAAACAGAATTCTTGTCACCTTGACCAAGGACTAAAGACTGTGAACTCCTAAGCTTCAGCTGTTCTATTTATAGAGGACCCCCTGAGGACCCCTTAACCCCTATTTATTCAGAAAGACAGTGAAAACCACATCAAAATGAAGTTCAAACGAGGGTGAGCCTTCACAAAACTAGATCTAAACTTTAAAAATGACTTTTAAATTCCTGAAGCAAACGAGTTGAACCTAATGAAATGAACCTAATGAATTGAACCAAAATTTTCGTGAACTTCTAACGAGTCGAAGTTGAATTAAAAAAGAAGTTTGTGACGAACTCAAACCGAAATTTGAACTTAACCAATTTTTAATGAGTCGAGCCGAACTGAGAATTCGACTCGATTCAAGTCATTTCCCACCCCAGATATAGATAAACTCCATGGAAAAAAAACTTGGATGAACTTCATTCCTATGCTAGGTGAAGATCCCTTGTGTATTGCTCCGTTTTTAGTTTATTAGTTTCCTTTTAATTCTAATAGTTTTTTGTTTTCAATAATTTCATTCAAACACATTCAATTAATGTAGAAATCCATGCATGCACTCTAGATAGTGCTGACAAAAAAATGTTGGTTGCAAATCATATAAGTCAAATATAAATAATTTTATTCAATTTATATAATATATTTAAATTTATGTCATGGTTCAACTTATTTTAATATGAAAAGGCCACTAACTAGATTAATATGCAAAGACCATTAATTTCAAGTGGACTTTTTGTAGCATGCCAAATTTAGGGGAATAGGAGGATCTGTGAATGCTCCAGTAGAGATTTGATCAAAGATAATCTTATTAGCTGCCTCAGTATAATGAATACCATCCCATACAATTCTAGTAGATGGGCTTTTGCATGAACCAACAACTTTCTGTGTACCATTTATGTTAACAGTTTCTCCACATCTATCACGAATGTTATAGTTGTACTTTCCTCCATTACCACAACATGCCACATGTGGAAGCTCAAATCCTACATGTCAATAAAGTTTTTTGATTAATAATTATATAAATTATTATTATACATAGTTAAATTGTAACTATAAGTATGTCATATTCACTATTAATCCAAACATGTATTAACTTTAAAATGGAGTCATCTTAATATTGCTCACCATATTTTCTTGGATTTTGAAAAAGAGATAGCTTAGGCGTGTAGATATCTACATATGTGATTGCAACAAAAAGAAGATCTTTGCGAAGTTGAGTTAATGCTTCCTTCAATTTTAAATTAAAATATTCACATACTTTGTTGTATTCCTTTGCACAGCCATATCTATCCTTTGTAGCTGATGGAAAATTAGCCAAAATTAAAGGAAGACAACCAACTGGTCCTGTGTTGTGTATCCAAAACGATCTAGCCCCTAAGTTGTATATGTTCTTCATCACCAATAAATTTCATCAATTTAGAACAAGAAGTTAAGAAATCAACAAATTATAAGTTTATAGTATCAATTATACAAAAGTTTCACAATAGACTACCTTGATAAGTAGTTTACCAATAGACCATAATAATACTAAAAAATATATGAATAATTGAACCCATCATTGTTCTAAAGAGGTTTGAATGTCCTCATTTCATCCCCATACTGGAATCTCTTTATTTTAAATTGAAATTATCTATTTCTCCATATACCTAACCTGCCCGCAGACATTAAAATTAAAATTAACATGCAATAGAATAATATAATAGAACAATCCTGAAAAATTTCAAACACGTATTTTAAATGATAAAATTAAAATTAAAATATCATTGCATTAATCACACAACTAATATTTTTAATTATCAAAATCAAATTATTTAAATTAATATTTTAAGGACAACTATTCAAACTAAATATTCAATTGAAATTTTTATAAAAAATTCTTTGTATTTTTTTACACAACTATGTAACATTATAAAAATTATTTTTAAAAAAATTAAACAAACGTGGCTCTTAATCAATTGTCTATTATAAAACTCGCTTCAATTATAATGTTTATAAAAAAGAGTGGATTCAACTACCTTGATATTCTCTACGAAATTGTTTACTATGTCGGGTATAGTAGCTTTGACCTGTTGTATCGTTGCATTACTAAAAAACCCATTAGTAAGATCGTTTTGACCAATATCAAATGTGTACAAGGCTTTAGAAAAATAATCTTCTTTAGGAATCAACGTTGCAAATACACCTCCTGCCAAAAAGATTTTGAAATTAAAAAGAATATTTTTTAAATATGTACATTTTATTAAGCATATAATCAACAAATTTCTTTTTAATTTACCTTGATTCCTTATAAATTTTGTTTTGGGTATGAAATCTCTGAATTGAATGTACTGAATTGCAAGGTAAAATGGACTTGTCATTGACATTGCCTGGGGTATAATACTACCAATAGGAATCCTAATTGTTGATCCTATTGTTGCAAAACTTGCACCATGCGTGAAGTTAGGTCCAAGAGAATTTAGATATGGATTGAGAAAAGGAAGTCCAAAACTTTGTGCTGAAATAAAAATAAAAATAAAAATGCTTGTGATTGTAGTAGGATCTTCCAAAACTATTTAACTTATAAATAGTTAAACAATAATATTCAATACACATGAACACTTCTTATATAAAAATTTCTCATTTAAAATCGAAGAAAGAAACAATATTACCTAAGAAATCAATAATGAGTCGACCATCACAAACTCTTCCTGATGATCTATTAAAATAAGTCTCTCCATTAGGTAATGGTGGTGATCTAAAGGCAGCAGCTAGACCACCAGTATCAGCATTTGAAGCACCAAAGTTAAAAATGGCAGGAAAATCACAATTCTTTGTACCAAATATTGGAGCAGTAGTACACAAAATAACAACAATCAAAGACACAAGTGATATGTGACTAAGAAATTTAATTTGTGCCATGAGTTTGATAAAGCACAAGTGAATTATCATATGATGTAAGTATGCTTATTCAAAACTTGAATTTATAGCCGATAATAATAATATTATTAATTTATTAATATTATTAAATTGAATGAGAATTTTATATGAATTTAAGGATGTGATTTTCTTTGTGTGACTGGTACCAGCAAAATTTATTAATTTGGCAGTTTTGAAGGTAGTGTTCACCTAACCTATTATCTCAATTTTGTAAGCAGTTTTTGAGGTAGTGTTCACGTAACCTATGTGTGCAATATAGTAGAGATAGGTAAAATTAAGTAGAGAAAAATATTTAATAAATAATCTAATGAACTGAATTAATATTACTATTTAAAAAATAATAATTGTATTTGGGGATGGTGGTCCATGGTAGAGAGAATAAGATTAAAAATATATAAAATACCTAACTCATAGAAACATTATGGAGACTTTTTTTATACAAAGAAATGTGGATGATGGTTGTTAAAGAGGAAAAAAGTCATAAAAAAAATACCAGAGTTATGATTTTTAAAAGAAACTTTTATGGAGACATAAGAAAATTAATTAATTTTAACTATTATAAAAAGTGAATTAATTTTTAAAAATATATTTATTATTAACTATAGTGACCGAATCCGAGATAGATCTAGACAATTACATAACTAACCATAAAAAAAATTATGAATTAAATTATACTGAAAAATAAAAATAATATATATATATATATATATATATATATATATATATATATATATATATATATATATATATATATATATATATATATATATATATATATATATATATATATATATATATATATATATATATATATATATATATATATATATATATATATATATATATATATATATATATATATATATATATATATATATATATATATACTATTTCTTAAAATTGAGATAAAATAATATTATTGTTAATTGTTTCAAGAATATTTTTTTTATAAAAATTACAATATGATCATTGATCACTTGCATAATCAACTCTTTATAAACTTCTTGTTCCGTGCTTGCCGATGAAACTGCCATGACTAAAATCAATTTCATAAACTTATAAACCATCTTAAAACTTATATACCATATCAAATATATTGCAATTGTTTGTTTTCACAAATTTTCCCCAACCATTTTTGTCATAATTTTGAAGCTGATGTCATTGGATTAATTATTAGATTAGATTACATGTTCAATTAAAATTGAAACCAGTCTCAATTAGTTACAAATTCAAATCACCTTTATTTATATCAATAAACACACAATTCACAATTTTTTTTGCTAATAATATTTTTAAATTAATGTTTCATGTTCACATTTCTGCAATTTAATTTAATCACTGCACAAAATTTATGTTAAAGATTTTAAGTGAACTTTTTAAAATGAAATATAGCTGACACCTTAAATTATTATTGATCTAATAATTTAATTATTTAAACTTAATTAATTTATCTATAATTTTAAATAATTTCAAAATTATATAATTTAACTATTAAACTATTATAATTACAATTATTAAAATTATATTAATTTATCTAATAGTTTAAAATTTTCAAACAATTTGACCCTCTTCTCAATTCTTTGCACTGAAATATAAGAACTAATTTCTTGAATGAGGTAAAATAATTAGCCAAAATTGTAATTATATTTAGATAATTTAATTATTAAAATAAGTTTAATAAGTTTAATTATTTAAAATTTATTAATTTATCTGTAATTTAAATAGTTTCAAAGTCTTATAAAATTCAATTATTAAACTATTGTAAGTAACAATTTAATTATTTTAACTTCTAATTCATCTATAATTTAAATTATTTTAAACAATTTGAAAATATATAATATTATTAGTAAAATATTATTCGTATTCTTCAACATAACTTTGTAATAATTAGTTTAATATAATTTTGAATTTATTTAAAATCATAGATAAATTAATAAAAGTTTAAATAATTAAAATGTTAAACTGATAATACTTTAAGATCTCGTTGGTGATATTTCGTTTTAAAATGTTCACTCAGAATATATAACATAAAAAATTGTGTAGTGATATAGAACAGAAATATATTTAACATGAAACATTAATATAAAATATCATTATAAAAATAAATGGGTAATGGTGTGGGTTTATTAATGTGCTGCAATTTGACACTCGAAGATTTTATAATTTTAAATCTTGCAATAAGATTCTATTATTTTAAATTTTGTAAATTTGTAAATTTTATTATTTTAAATTCTCTGGACCCTGTTATGTAAAGTTGATTTTACAAAAATAAAAATTTATATGGATTAAAATGACAGATTTTTAAGTGATAATGTTGGTTTAAATCTTTTTTTTTTATAAAAATAAAAATAAAAAAATCTTCAAAAGTATAAACTAGAAATCATTTATATGACGGTGATAAAATGATAATAAATCTAAGGCTTAAATGCACTTTTTGTCCTTCTATATTAATTTTTTTAATATTTTAGTTCCTCTATAAAATAAAATAAAAACTATTAGGTCCCCCAATATCATTTTTTTTTTAGTGATTCTGCATGATAAAATAGTCTAATTTGCATAGGTGACATTGAAATTATGAAGTGACATTTTTTAAATTGATGTAACGTCATTATAAATATTTAAAAATTTATTATTTTATTATTTTAAAGTTTTTTTATAATAATTAAACATTTTTAATTATTTTAGTTATTTTTGTCTATAAATATTTATTTAGAAATTATATATTATAAATTTTAATTCTAAAATAAATATTTCTGAATCTATTTTTAATGACGTGACAACAATTAAAAATGTCACCTCATAATTTCAATGTCACATATGCAAATTAGACTATTTTGTCATGAGAGACCTCAAAAAACAAAAAAAAAATGATATTGAAGGACTTAATAGTAGATTTTTTTTATAAGGGACTAAAATATTTAAAAGACTAATACAAAAAGACCAAAATGCATTTAAATCTAAACCTAAAAACAAATATTCTAGTGTGGCTATAGGTAGAGCATGCCTCTACGTACACCCGTCCATGTCTATGGAGAGTGGTGAAGTTAGAAGTTAGAAGATTAATTTTGGGTTCGTGAAATAGTTTTGGGACGAAATCAGACAAGATTCTTTTAGGCTCATGAATGAATTTCAAGAACATGGAAGGATGTTGAAAGGAGTCAATTGTTCTTTTATTGTGTTGATCCCTAAGAATAGCAATCCTTTGAAAATTTCAGATTATAGACCGATTGCATTGATAAGATGTATTTACAAGGTGGTTTCCAGAGTTCTGGAAAATAGATTAAAAAAAGTGATTGGATCGGTAATCTCAGAATCACAATCAACGTTCTTATCAAATATGAAAACTCTGGATGGTATTTTAATTGCGAATGAGATCGTGGATGGGGCTAGGAGAAAGAAAAAGGAAATAATGATGTTTAAATTGATTTCGAGAAGGCATGTGACTCGGTGGACTGGATTTTTCTGGATAGTGTGATGTCGAAGATGTGCTTTCATGAGAAATGGCTGCAGTGGATAGCAGAAAGTTTAAAATCCACGAAGGTTTAAAATCCAGTGGATAGCAGAAATAATAATGACAGCCCGACCATCAAATTTAGGTTGGAAAAGAGATTACGGCAAGGCGACCCTCTGTCACCATTCTTATTCCTCGTTGATGCATAAGGTTTTAGCATGTTGATGAAAAAATGATTGAATTCTATAAATTCATTGGGTACAAATTTGAGAATGGTGAAGATCGGTTCATGCATCTATAATATGCTGATGATACCTTGATCATAGGGGAAAAAAGCTTGTCAAATATTTGGATTATTAAGGCGATTCTAATTCTCTTTGAAGTAATGTTAGACCTAAAGGTTAATTTTAACAAAAGCAATATTGTAGGGTTAACATTAACGATAGATGGCTTGAAGAGGAAAATAGGATTATGAACTGTCAGAAAGGTTCTATCCCTTTCAAATATCTAGCCCTTCCCATCAGTGGCAACCCAAACATAATTGCTACTTGGCACTCGATACTAGAGGCTGTGGGTTCTAGATTGTTGAGGTGGAGAAGAAGAAGAAGAAGAAGAAGTTGTATGATCCATAAATAAAAAGAAGAGGTCTTGGGGTAGGAGGAAAAAGGAGAAGACACAGAGATGAATATATGGTGATTATTGGTGAATATTGGTGAATATATGAATTTTGGTGAGATATGTGATGCATGGTGATGCACTGGTGAATACAGTGAAGGAGTAGTGTGGGAATAAGAATAATATGAGGAAAAATATAGAAGTTAAGATGATAAGGGTATATCGCCCAAAAGTGTAGAACATAAGGGTGTAGGGAGTAAATAAGTTTATTAGCATTATTTAGATTAAATAATTGACTTACTATTATTTTATAATAATTAAATAATTAATCTAGTAATAAGAGGAGAGACATAGTTGAGATATTGATTTAAGGGTCCAAGGGCTAGATAAGTCAAAATAAGAGGAATAGAAGAAGAGTTATTTTTGGTCGATCATGAAAATGAGGGAAGAGCAGAAGCGAGAAAGAGAAAGAGCTGGGAAGAGAGGAACCATCGGTGAAGTTTGAGGAATCTACAACCTAAGGTAAGAGTGGGGTTCCAAGTGTCTAATAGGTGGTATAATTGTGGGTAAGTGATGATATAAATTTTAGGATTTTGGGTGTAGATTATATTTGAATTTGATAGTGATAACTGGATAAAATTGATGAAATTGGTGTGATGTTTGTATTAGAATTATTGTGTATGATGTATGTTGAAAATTATATGAATTAACATGTTTTAGAGCATTCATAAAATTGACTTTTTGGTGAAAAAGATTGAAATCCCGTAGCATAAAAAGTTGCATAATTTTTCACGGTTATATTGTGGAATTCGGTTTACCATTTTGGGTAATTGATTTCCTGAACGAAAAACACTTATTTTTGGCTACTGGAATATTGGAAATCGATTTACCATTTTGGGAAATTGATTACCTAAGTAAAATTTTGAAAAATGGCCCTGTTACATTGGGGAGATCGATTTACCATTATATGTAATCGATTTTTTGAGCGAAATCCTGAAAAATTATAATTTTAAAAAATTCATAACTTTCAAACTGTGAGTCCTTTTTGGGTATGGTTTGGACCTTTGGAAAGATAAAAGTATTTTCCATAATGTGATATTCAGTTTTATGGCTGTATAATAATTTTTTTGGAAGGATTATGATGTGTGTGTATGTTGTATATGTCGTAATGTAAAATGTTACAATTGAATGTGTCGGTGTTTTATAAAGGAGGTTTGAAGGATTTGCAGGTTGTATGAAAATATGATAATGTTGTTGTTGGCCTAGAATGGCTTATGTTATGTATTTGTATAGTTGTGTTGTTGCATGTTGCCTACATGCATCGTTGATGGCTTATGCCCTGGCCTGTATTGGCAAATGTTGAGGACTTATGCCCTGGCATGTATTGGCAATTGTTGACGGCTTATCCCTTGGCCTTATATGAGAATTTTGGAGAGGTCTTATACCCTGATGGTACCACATGCATCTCACATCAGTGTTAGTCGCATTGCATTTTGTCAAGTTGTTGACATGATGATAAAGTTGTTCTGTATAAACAGTATGTGTTGTATGATGGAAGATGATAATTATATGTATGCATGTGTAATTGATTGTAAATTATAATTGATGATCATTGCACTTGAAAACTGACAGGATATATTTGTTGTATACTCATGATTATATAACCTATTACATTGTTGAGATTTCTCACCCTTATGTTTGAATGTTGCCTCTATGTGGGTAACATGCAGTGATCCGCAGTAGACGAGGTTATTTGTCATTTACTTTTGAGTCGGCGTCGTGCACATAACATTGGGGGATGAACGCTTACTTGTTTTGAATTGTTGTTGCTTTATTTTTGGAGAATCGTGGGAGTGTTATAGAATCTTTTTTATTTGATTTAAAATGTTTAATTTTGATGAGTTGAAGATGTCAAAAATAATTAGGATTTTTTGCCGCTGCATTAATAAAGTTGAAGTTTGAGAACTATGATGAGAATGTTGTCGGTTCATTTGAAAATGTGTTATGTATCGGTTTACTTACATTGAGAAAATTTTAATATGTTGGAAGATATGACATCCTATTGTTGGTGTTCAATTTAGAAATTAATTTACTCTGATTCTTATTGTTACCAATGGGGAAATAGGGTTGCATTAGTGGTATCAGAGATAGTTTGGTCCATCCAGCCAAGTTGTTGAGTCTGTAGTGTGACAGCTGAATATTGTTGTTTTGTTCCTTAGTACGCAACATGTGTGTGAAACATTGTTGGTACTTTTTTGTTATTTTAATCACTTGTTGCAGGAATGAGATTGAAACAAGAGGGGGAGAAGCTTGTGCTTCTCTGAGATGGTTCAAGTGTGAACATTTGGTTTAGGGTGCTGTAAATTGCATAAGTACAAAGATTAGAGAAACCGTGTTGTTTCCCTAATTCAAAGGAAGTACGGATTCAAGATTTAAGCCTAGTGGTCAGTTAAAGTGACCTTGAGAGAGAATGATTAGGTGTTAGTGATGTTCGCATCTCTAGGAGTGATGGCGATGTTATGGTTAATGAGGTGCCTGTTATGAGTGGGTCCTGATGTTTCCCAAAGATAATTGTGACGTGTCGTTAGAGTAAAATTTTGGATAAACAAGATGCTAGACTTGGGGTGAACTATTTGGAATTAAACCAAGTGATTACAAATTGCTTTCATGAGTCGATGTCGATTCTTATATCGACAGATATTTGTTAAGTAAGTACGATAACTCTTAGAAGATGAAGCTTAGATGGTTGCAATGTTTTCAGCACTACATGTTGATTGAGAAGTTGTCAATATTGAGTTACCATTGTGTGTGATGTCGATGTTTCGAATGGTGATAAAGTGATGAATTGCTGTAAATTTTGTTTTTGAAATCATATAAGTGATTGTCGAATATGGTTGATGTTGTTGGATGTTGTGAATCGCGGGTCAGAGTCGAAACTTGAGGAGATGATTATTGTGAAAAGAACTTGAGTTTTGGTGCTTTTGAAAACTGAATTTTTGACAAAATAATGTGTCTTTCAGGTTATAAGAAGAACATGGCTTTGGAATGATAAGAAAAATGATTTTCATGTTTAAAACAACATAAAAACAAAGTGAAGTTTACACAATATTGCTTCTAGAAAAATTATTCTTCACAAATTGAAGTTTACACAAAAATAAAGCTCAAAGTATTTAGTAAACTAATTAAAAGAATTGACTCTTTATTTTTGTAGCATGAGTTTACTTGGAATGAATGATTGTTCATGTTGCGTTGAAGAATTGTTGTTGTTGTTGTTTTTTTCCTTTTTGAATTAAAGACTTTATATAGAGCTTTCTAGGAAAACTTTCTGTTGGAGGTAGTGTGTTTTGAAGAATGGAAAACATAATTAACTTGCTAATCTCCACGTGATTTTGCTTAACCAATGAACATGGATTGTTGAGCCACTCAAGTACCTTAGCCTTTTTAACTTAGTAGGATAACATTTCTGTAGCAGGTTTTGTCTCTTAGAAGATGATGTATATTTAGATGATGATCTTTTGTAAGCCTTGTTAGAATATCTTCTTATCAGAATATTCTGTTGGTGCTTTCTATCATAATTGTGCTTATTTGCTTCTATTAGAAGTTGCGTTAGCTTGCTTCTATCAGAAGTTACTTCCTAGCTTGCGTGACCAGAAGTTATGTCTTCATTAGAACTTCTAATACTTCATGATCTTTTGTAAGCCTTGTTATACATCTTCTGTTCAGAACATATTGTTGGTGCTTTTTATCAGAGGTTGCGCTTTGCTTGCCTTTATTAGAAGTTGCCTCCTAGCTTGCGTGACCAAAAGTTCTGTCTTCATTAGAACTTCTAATACTTCATGATCTTTTGTAAGCCTTGTTAACAAACATATTCTATTCAGAACATACTTTTGGTGCTTCTAATCAGAGGTTTGCGCTTTACTTCCTTCTCTCAGAAGTTAAATTTCATTCTTTACTTTAGACGCTTTATTGGGAGCGTGCGTGTTACAGAAGTTCTTCTCTCATTAGAACTTCTAAAGCTTGTTTCTATCAGAAGTTTCTTTGAACGTGCTTGACCAGAAGTTCTGCTCTCATTAGAACTTCTAACTTCATCTTCTGCTCAGCATAGTATATCTTCCATTTTTGCGCCAGAGTCAGAACATCTTTTGAAACCAAACATGTACAAGTCAGAGTATCATATACATTCATATAAAATTTATTATGCTTGTTATCATAAAAAATTTAATATATTATTAGAAATAAACTTTGTTCTAACAATCTCCCCCTTTTTGATGATGAAAAAACTGTCTAGATTTTGATATAAGAAATTTTGTATATGTAAAAAAACTATCTCCCCCTGAGATTAATAATCTCCCCCTAAACTTAATAGTCTCCCCTTGAACTAAATATTGAAAAGAAAAAATTGCAAGATAGAACTTCCCTGATATTTTTCTTTTCTTTCAGAGTATACTCTTCAGAGTATTGATTTCAGCACTTGGTCTTTTGAGCTTTTGCATAATTCTTTTCATCTAGAGTTTACTTTTCAGAGTATTGATTTCAGCACTTGGTCTTTTCTTTTCAGCTTGTTCTTTCAGAGCTTGTGTATATCTGTATCACTTAGAAGCAAAAATGTACACTTGTATATTTGTTAGAAATGTTTGATATTTTTATTCTTATAACATGTTATAAATTATCATATCAAAATCTCAGTTTTCTCCCCCTTTTTGTCATAATCAAAAGTTCATAAGTTTTTATAAAAAATACAGAATAGTAATCCAAAATACTTATCTCATTGATTGAAAGAGGATTGTCAAAATAAAGAAACAAAACACTTAAAGATTAAAAACAAGAAAAAAAATGAATGCATGATTGATTGAGAAAAATCAGAGGTTGAAGTTTGGCGTGCAACAAGGGACATCAGAAGATTCTTCTTGTTTCTGCATCCAAGTCTTGATTTCTGCATTTGTTCATCTTGCTTATCAAGACGTTCTCTTACAACCTCATTTTCCTTCTTCAGATCCTTCAGAGTTTCTAAGACAATTGAAGTGGAGTCAACATCTTCTGTAGAGACAACTTTGGAGGAGGAATCAGAGGATCTGGGACCAACAAAATTTGTGAAGAGAGTATTCAAATCAACCATCAGGGTCAACACTTTCTTCTTGGCTACTCTTGGACGATTTTTGAGAGGTTTGTATAACACCAAAGCACGAGCATTTGGGTCAGCAGTTTCTGGTTCAGAGTTTTCATCATCAAAGATGTCCATATGATCAACAGGTGGTTACCACGTAGCGTTGTCCATCTGTAGTGGTGGCTTCTCATTCCAGATGCTAAAAGAAGCCTTTTGTAATCCTTTCAAACACTCAGTAAATTTCTCATAAGCGTGAGAATAGCACAATTCCTTGAGTGTGTGGGATTCAGAAATGAATCTCCTTCTAAAGGTATTCCACAAGTCAACAGATGCAGAAGAACACAGATTGTTGTCCAAATCATCCTTCAGCAGTATCATCTAATTCTTCATATCCTTTTCAAACTTCTGTAAACGTAAATTAACATTTGCTTGCACAGTGGTATGTTTGGGTAGAGAGTGGAGGTTCACTTGAGTTCTCAGAAATTCTTGTGAGTCAGGAATTTCTGGATATGGAAATTTTGGAATTAGAGCAGGGGTTTGTTCAACAGCTTATAAGGGGTGTTGATGATGAAGTTCTGGAGAGTGTGGTGATAAGGGCTCTTCTGGGTAGTGTGGTGGTGGAAAAATTATTGGACTGTCAGAAGATGCATGATCTGATGAGTTTGGTGATTGAGGGATTTCAGCCAATAGTGGTGTGGGGATTATTGCTAGAGAGTTTGGTGGTGAGATTTCTGTTGAGGGAGTTGATGGAATTTCTATTATGGGTATTGGTTGTTCAGCAGTTGTTATACTGCTAACAGAAGCAGAAATAGGAGTAGAAACATAAGTTCTACCAGACACTTGCTTTTTCTTCTTCTTCCAAGCTTTCTGAGGGCGAGCAGAAGTTCCTTCATCGTCAGCTTTCCTCTTTATGACTTTCCTCACACGACTTGGAAGATCTCTACCTTGCAGCCATGCTAGATCAATGTTGAGTCCCTTCCTCTGAGAAGTTCTGATGTATTGACGAATAGTCAACAGATGTTCCTCTAAGTCAAAAGATGGAAAATTTTCAACAGGCACTCTTCTTCTGATGACATTGCCTGCTTCTAATGGAAAAGGCTCAGCCAGAATTCTGTCAATTATCCTTCTCTTCACCAAGTTCTTGCCATTGAATAGTTTTCCACACACTAGTTCTAGCTCCGTCAGCAACTTGGCTTCTTCTAGATGTTTGATCAACCAATTTTCTGTCAGAATATATGAGAGAAGTCTTGCTAAGGGAATCCAATTTCTCTTAGACTTAGGGTTCTTAAAGAGATAGAAGAAGAGACAAAAATGCATAAAAAGGGTGTTTGAAAAGTAGTATTTATAGGCAAAGAAAACTGCAACAAACCGTTTCCAAACAGTTTTAAAAAAATAATAAAGTTAATCAAAAATACTTATCATGCGCATTGATGGTTGCGTCTGACAATTAGGCGGGGGAATCTTAACTAATTGATATGATTGAACAGTTACCTAGAAGCATAATATAAATAGCTAACACGTGTGTTAAGTAGCCTATCAGAGGTTTGAACACTTATCTAACTTCTAGGCTACAACATTACAACTGTTTTACTCTAATGAACTTCTGACCATGCTTTGTAATGAAACGTTTCTAAGGGTTTCAGAACTTCTAGTTATGGTTTCTAACTTAACTTCTCTTCTAACTTCTGAAGAGATGCTTAACTAGAATGTTCCTTTAAAACAGAACTTCTTACTAAATTGATATTGAACAGAATTTCATTCAGGGCAATTTTCAATACTAATATTTTTCAGAATAAATTTAAACCTATCTTCAGAAAGTGGTTTTGTGAAAATATCAGCCCATTGATGGTCTGTATCAACAAAGTTTAGATTTAAAATTCCTTTTTGAATATAGTCCCTAATGAAATGATGCTTAATTTCAATATGTTTTGCCTTTAAATGTAAAATAGGATTTTTAGAAAGGAAAAAAGTAGAAGTACTATCACAGAAGATAGAAATCTTACTTTCGTACAGCTGGTAATCTTCTAGCTGGCACTTCATCTAGAGCTTTTGAAAATTATGCACCTTCTGAGTGTGATCTTCTGTTCTGTTTCTTCAGAAGTTGACTAGTGAACTTCTTTTCTTGCAATATTTTTCAACTTCCAATTTTACTTCCCTTTCAGGTTAAGTTCTAGACTTTGGAACATAGACCTTCTTCCCGTCATGTGACGTGAGCATCCAGAGTCCAGGACCAAGATTGGTGTTTCACGACCACCTTCTAGAATATCTGCAACATAGATAATTTTTTCTTTTGGTACCCATATCTTTTTGGGTTCTTTCTGGTTAGTGTTCTAGAAGTTTTTGTTTGAAATTTGGTTTAACATGAAAATCTTTAGAGTATGACGTGTATTTAATGTTATGTGTGTGACCATACTCAAATTGTTTGTGTAGTGGTTTATATGTGATTTTCATTTCATCAACAGATTTTGGTTTATATATTTCTTTCCCTCTGGGGGCTTTATATCCTAACCCTTTTCTGTTGTTTCTAGAAACTCCATATATCATGGAAGCCATCTTGCTTCTATCTATGCTTTTAGCTAGAAACTTTTGAAAGCTATAGTCATATTCTTTCATAATAACTTTAGAACTTGAAGAATCTTCTGAGATGGAAATTTGTTTAGCATTTTGAAAATCATTTTTGAGTTTATTATTATTTTCTTTAAGCTCATAGTTTTCTGCTTTTAGTTGCTCAATTTCAGATACAAGATTCTTTCCAAGTTTCTTGTATTTGATTGTGATTTGACTATATGTTTCCAAAAGTTCTGAAAGATTATCTTTTAACTCAGTTCTAGTTCGTTTAGAAAATACCTCTTCTGACTTAGATTCAGAGGTAGAGTCATTTGTTGTAGTTTCCATAAATGCAAGGTTTGCATGTTCATCTTCTGAGTCAGATTCAATTTCATAGGATTCTGAATCATCCCAGGCGTCCATCATTCCTCTTCTCTTTTCAAACCTCTTCTTTGGTTTTTCTTTTTGTATGTTGGGGCACTCACTTCTGACATGTCCATGTTCTTAGCATTCGTAGCATGTGATGCCTTTCTTGCTGAACCTCTTACGTCCAGAAGATTCTCCCTTGTCTTCATATTTTTTGTGTTGACTGAACTTTCTTTCCCTATGCTTCCACATTTTGTTTATTCTTCTGGAGACGTGGATAGTTCATCTTCTGACTTCGAATCTTCAGAACTTTCGTCTTTAACCTGAAACATATTTACATTAGATTTTTTTGTAGATTTCAACACAATTGACTTACCTTTCTTCTGAGGTTGAAACTCGTCAAGTTCTATCTCATGACTCCTCAGCGCACTAATCAGTTCTTCTAAGGAGATTGCATTCAGATCCTTTGACACTTTGAAAGCTGTCACCATAGGCGCCCATCTTCTAGGTAAGCTTCTGATGATCTTCTTTACGCGGTCAACATTTGTGTAACCTTTGTCCAACATTCTTAGACCAACAGTTAGAGTTTGGAACCTTGAGAACATTTTCTCAATAGACTCGTCATCCTCCATTTTAAAAGCTTCATAATTCTGGATGAGTGCTAGAGCCTTGGTCTCCTTGACTTGTGCGTTCCCTTCATGTGACATTTTTACTCATTCAAAAATGTCATGTGTTGTGTCTTTGTTTGAGATCTTTTCATATTCTACTTTAGAGATGACGCTTAATAGAATGTTTCTGGCCTTGTGATGATTTTTGTAATCTATCTTCTGTTGTTTCTCCATTGACTTTCTGATGTGCGATAAACCTAATGTGTCTAACGGTATCTTTAACTGCAAGCGCACAGCCTATCGCGGTAGTAATAAAAGATTGTCGAACCCACAAGGACTTTGTAATCACTCTAGTGCGGGAAAGTAAAGCTAGTTTAGCTAAGGCGAAAATTGTCACGTTTGGTTTTAGGAAGGTTGAGGAAGGTAAACTAATAGGTTTTAAAGTAATTATGAAATGAAATGGTCGGTATGCAATAGAGTCGACTTAAAGGATCTAATCTGGCTTAGGCATATTAGGATGGTCAACTTGGTTTGTCCGTAGAATTAATCAGTTTAAAAACCCTCAACTCACACTTTCATGGTCTTATCTCGGATTATACGTCTAAAGCCCTATACCTGCTTTCGCTAGCCTATAAGTGTTTAGAAGTAATTTTTGGAAACTTAATTAATTCTAATTTGGTTTAAAGCGTTTTCACTGTATTTAAATCAAATGCCTAACTTTAGCTATCCGGTTAAAAACCTCACACTTTCGTGGTCTCGATCTAACCTATTTACTCTTCTTACTTTGAAGGTTTTATTTTTAAGCATAAAAGTTATAACCGAGTTAAGTTGATTAAAGTTTTAACCTAAGTTTGATCGGATGCCTAATGTCTCTTACTATCCCATACCGACACTAAAGGTTTAGCTAGCCATGGAAATTAAAATAATCGACAGAAGTAAAAGAAAACAAATTTAAATTGGACATTATAAATAATAAATTAAATTGCATTAATTAATTAAAGGTATGTAATACAATTGCAAAATAGAAACCTGAAAATAAAGCCAATACTTCAATCCTTCTTCCACAAATCGGAAACTTGGACTTGGTATCGGTTGAAATGTAAAAATTCTAAGGCTTGAATAATAAATCCTAAACTATAATAATAATTTCCTGATGTTGGAAATTATTATTTGGGCAATGAAAATGAAAGAACGGGAAATACTGATTGCAGAAAAATAACAACTGAAGGAATAATGATTTGATTTCGGCAGAGCTTCCGCACAAGTAAATTCTCAAAAACTCTGTACCTCCAACACTGAAATGTTGAGGTATTTATAGAGGAAGGAATATGGCAGTTGGATTTGAATTCACACACGTAGCTTGCCTTGAAAATCTATTGGAATATAGGGACGTGGGTTGTTGCTTTTGAACGTGGCTTCTGTGGTTGAGAGAAAACAGGAGTTTTAAAAACTCCTTCAGTTAAGCTTCGCCACGATCCGCACGATTTAATCATATACGCTACGGTCGTGGCCTCTGTGTGACAAGCAACTTGGTGTTTCTTCCGTGTTACGGTCGTCATGGATGTGTTACGGTCGTAACACTCTTCAAGATGGCTTACGGTGGCGTTCGACATCTACAAAATTTGTAATCTTTGATTTAATCTTTTCTTCTTTCTTTTGGTGTTTTCTTGCATTGTTTCATATTTTCTTCTGTTTTGAGCTAAGTTGTGAATACCTGCAAAAGTAATGACAATCTCGAAATATTCGGGAGTTAATCGGGTCAAAATAATACAAAACGGGTTAATTTCATGTAAAATAAACGATATGATTTCGTGTTATCAAATTCCCCCATACTTAAACCTTTGCTTGTCCTCAAGCAAAATAATCAATTTAAAAATATCGGACAAGTTTTATAAACGCACATAACTAGTATACCTTTCGTTTTCAAATTGTTACAAGAGATCCTAAGTTAGTTCGGCCAAGAAAATCGAATGAAACAACAACGATACGCTAATGACACAAGCAACAAGCTAGTCGACGACTATCCGTTTTAAACAAAAACGTCTAATTATACCGTTATAATTCAACTCAAGGTTTCTCGTTCCTATTTCACCCGGTTTCGTTCTTGCGCAATCACATTAAGCCCATTATCTTTACACGCACGTAGTGGAATAGCCGGTTAGTGGTTCTGATCAAAACACAACGGCACAATTATGTGGCAACCTCTTTTATCCGATTGTAAGATGCGGGGGATCAGACCGTAGTCTGCCCTACCGAGTTCAGTACCAGATGCTTCTGAACCACCTAAACAATGGATTCTTATGTTACTTAGTAAAAGCTTTCGCATCCATTGGATTAAACGATCGGGTGAGGATCGCCCAATTTAATTGGTGCCTTGGCTATTTCCTTAAATCATGTAACATTTTTCTGAATAAATTACTGAGATCATCCACTTATATTCATCGACTTTCCACGTGGTTTGTGCTAAGACTGGTGCCGACTGCTAATATAAACTACTAGGGGCTAAATTAAGACTTAAAACTGAAAGTATCGGTATAACGGAAATAGAGACGATTCGCGTAAGTAGGGAGTCGAAGGTGTCATAATCGTATAGTTCTCGTTGGATCGCTCTCGGCCTTCTAACTAAGATTTTGGTTAAAGTAGGTAACTAACGATTATGCGAATATAAAAGGCGAAAAATTTTGGTATGGCTAAATAAAACGGGGAGAAAATGAAATAACGAAATATAACGAAATAGAAATGAAATTACTGCTCGAAAATTAAAATGCATTCTCCCACACTATATCAAACATTGTCTCAATGTTATGATATAATGGCGAGGTTAAATGAAAATACAACGGAAAACAAGGAAAACAACAAGAAAAGGAAAAACTATCGCGACCACGGCGGGTTCTTGACCTTGGAAGGAGTAGCTGAGTCGGTCGTGGTCCAAGAGATGTAACATCCATCCTCAAAGCATTCACTCGCTTAGCACTTCATCAAGCCTTTCATTCCGACCACTTAAGATTTGAGCATTTTGCGCAAGTAAGGCGTCGCTCGATGCACCCTCTCGGCTCGGCGATACAAGATTTTGATGATGAATGGCTCGGAGGATCTCGTCAAGAGAAGGAGGTGGAGGAGCAGAGGATGACTCAGGAATGTCGCACGGAACAGCTCGATCCAGCTCTTCCCGCATCTCATCGGGCCGACATGAGGTTCTTCTTGCGCAGCAGGGCCTTCAGGGTCTTCAAGGTTGAACAGCCAGTTGGCTCGGTTCTGAGGGTCGATACGATCCCTGCAAGGCAAAACAATATTAGTGTAAACTCGGTTTTGAATCACTGGATGGAACTTTCCATCGTCCCGTTCGTGGATGAGGTGGGCTGATTTGCAATGGTCTAAAGTGAGCAAGGTGGTCGGATGGCGATGACCAAGGGTGTCACCATGGTTTAGTGCTAAAGCCAGAGAAGTGACAAGCCCTCCAAAATAGAAAGGTTTGCCGCCTCTGGTGCAGATGGAGTGGATATGGGCCAGGAGGAAAGGTGCGACATTAATTTTCTGACCCGAGAATGCACAATGCATGAAGAACAGCTCTTTGGAGTTTAACTTGTGGTTACTATCTCTTGCGAAGATTGTGTTACCTAGGATGCGGTGGAAATAGCGTATGGCTGGATTATGGATTTGAGTGGCGTTGAGATGATCATAGGAGTGTGCTCGGTTGTTGGTGAGGCTATGCCAAAGGTTGAAGGACTCTTCTCCAAAGTTGTCGGGTACACGGAGGTGGGAACCTTCCTCGTAAATCAAGTTGTCCGAACGCTTGAGTGAACTCGTACCAATATGCGAAACCGCAACACCGAAAGTTGGTTTGTTGAACCGTGGAGTGATGTAGCGAAGGAACCGAGGAACTCGAGTGAGTGTCTTTGGGGTACAAAGGTTCCACAGTTGACACTCAAGAAGGCGAACACCCTCAAGTAAACCAAGTTCTCTGAGGCAGTCAGTGTCAACATATCTAGTGGGGTGTAGACCACGACGTTGGAATTTCAAAAACTTAATGCGTTGAGTTTCACCTTGCTCACCATTACGTAGGATAACGCCAGGAATAGGTTGGGGATTGTTTGCCATTTGCATGCAACGGTGTTTAAGTGAGAATGGGTGTTGTTGGTGAATGAGAGAATAAGAAAGTGATACGGGTAATGGGTATATAATGGAAGGAGATAGTGGGAAGTTTGAAAGTTGAGAGGGATTGATGGTGGGTTGAACGGGGTTAATGGGTGGTTAATGGAGGGAGTGGGATGGTTGGGGAGTTATGGAAGAAGAAGAAGAAAGGTTGAGGGAAGAAGAAAAGGGAACGTTCTGCTAACAGGGTTACTGATGTAGCCCGCGTTACGGTCGTAACGCTGTCGACGAGCGAACGCTATGGCGGTCGTGGGGGGTGGATTACGATCGTGGCAGCTACAAATTCTGTAAATTTTTACAGAACAGAACACCAGAACACAGAGTAACAAATATATATTCTACAGGACATCTCAACCATTCCAGCATAAACGTAATATTAATTCATTCAACATTCAACATATAATCCAATAAATATATAATTCGCAGGAGAGTAGAAAACCATAAAACATTGTAAGCAGCAAAATGATTGGAAGTTCAAAATTGAAAACAATTGCATTACTCCAAATTAAGTAGCTTGTTCTTTTGGATGAAGGTAAATTGACTTGCAAATTGAAATGTAATTTAACAAAGAATTTGAAACTACCTAGAAACAAAAGAATGGAAAAATTCTAAAACTAAAAACGAAAACGATAAACTAAAACCGCTTCATCCAATCTTTTCTTTTAATATCTCTAAAGCTTGGGTGATGTTATAGAATTGCTCCATGTGATGTCACCAAACCAATAAGATCCAAACGCATAGTCTTCAATTCATTCTTTATTCCATCAATGTCGGTTTATAAGCATCCAAAGTGGTCGAATGGTGTTTAATTGTGTAGTGTTTTCTCCTTGGTTTATGTCGGGCCTACTTGTGCTTCATATTTGTAAAGTCATGGTAACGTGGAGGTGTTTCAGGATCTTTCGTTTTCGACATGAAATTATCAACAACAAAATATGATTGTGGTGTTTTGGTGTCTCCGGTGGTCGGTGGATTCAATTCATACAACCAATTATCACGGTTATGGACACTAACTCGGCATGGTTCGGAAGGGTAAAAGAGTAACAACTTTTCTTATCGTAATCATAAGGTGCGGGCCTAAATTTCCTATTATCATGTTGTTGAAGCAGTCAATATTCATAGGCCTAATTGATCCAAATGGTGCACGCTATTAAGTTGGTAACGAAGTCCAAGAGCATTTGCAATCATTGTAACCAATCCTCCCACCGAGGAACATTAGGGTCCTCACTAATGCGGGTAAAGGTCTTCATCGAGTGGGACAGCATTAAGGCCCCGTGTTTAAACAATAAAGCGAGATAGTTCATCCTTGGATACAACATTTTGATTTTGTTCTTTTCCAAACAGTGTGGGCAAGAATCCTATGGAAATAACGGATGGGTTATGTATTTCATTGTTATCCATGCTTTCGGGTCGTGGTGATAGTTTCGGTTAAAGTACCCGAAATAATCCACTCAAAATCCAATAAATCGGCCGCAGGGTAGTAAAAGCTAAGGGTCCACTGGGAAACCTAATAAAGCACTAAGTCCCTATGGTTATAGGTGAACTCAATACCAAAAAGTCGGGCGATGATTCCTTTTCGGCTCCACACCGTGTTCGTGGATGTAAACTAAGGAACTCAAGAACTCAAGGGTGAGCTCTCGGTAAGTGATAAACCTATTTTTCAGGTGTGCTCTCTCCCATCCTAACTGGTTAAACATGTAGTAAACACTGTCAGTTATGCCTAAAGTGTCCATAGTGGGTTCATCATAATCTGAGGTTAAGCGATGGCTCTTTGAGACAAAGCCTCAAATCTTCTCCTTTGGTTTCTACCTCTAAAGGTGGTTTCCATAAAGTTCTGTGGGGGGTCCATAGCAAAAGTAAAGCGGGGAAACAGAGTAGAGGAGAAAGTAAAGAGAAAAAGACTTTTCAAAAATCCTGTGGCAAGTAAAATTGTTTTGAAATCTGCAGCAGTTTTATAAAAGTTTAAAAAGATGAAAAGTACTTAAATAGCAACCAAAAACAAATAAACAAAATAGCAAACAAAAACAAATAAAATGGGTTGCCTCCCATGAAGCGTTGTTTTTAACGTCATAAGCCTGACGAAATGCCTAGTGAAAGATTAGTCGGGAGAAATAGGTGGTAATTCTACGAGTTTAAGCTTATTCGTATAGTCTCTATTATCTATACGATTATATTTTTAATGCCGTTTACAATAAGCGGGCACTATTTCTATCCTTAATTTCTACCGCTTAGGAAATACTTTTGTAATTTCGAAAGGACCGACCATCTAGATTTAAGTTTTCAGGAAGAGTCTAAGTCTAGAATTGAATAAAAGTCGACATCTCCCACACTAAATTCTTTCCGAGATAAACGTTGATCTTGCCACTTTTAGTGTGTTCTTTGTAGATTTTAGCGCGTAAGCCTAGTCTTAATTCTTCCAATTCATGTAAATCGAGGATTCGTTTCTCGCCAGCAGCAGTGTAGTTAATATTAAGTGTCTTTATCGCCCAATAAGCTTTATGCTCTAATTCTACTGGGAGGTGACAGGATTTTCCGTAGACAAGTTTGAAAGGTGTAGTTCCGATATGAGTCTTGTAAGCTGTCCTATAAGCCCATAAAGCTTCGTTAAGCTTGGATGACCATCTTTTCGAGATATAGCGACAATTTTTTCTAATATTTGTTTAATCTCTCTGTTCGAAACTTCGACTTGTCCGCTAGTTTGCGGATGATAAGGTGTTGCTACGCGGTGTTTCACTCCATATTTAGATAGTAATTTATCAAATATCTTTGAAATAAAATGAGATCCACCGTCACTAATAACAAGTCGAGGAACACCAAAACGCGGGAAAATTATATTCTTGAAAAGCTTTATCACCACTCGTGTGTCGTTTGTAGGAGAAGCTATTGCCTCGATCCATTTTGAAACATAATCGATACACAGTATAAACTTGTTTCAAAAGAAGATGGGAAAGGTCCCATGAAATCTATTCCCCAAACATCAAAGACTTCAACTTCTAGTATTCCTTTCGAGGCATTTCATCGCGTGCGGAGATATTCACGTGCGTTGGCATCGATCACGATTTTAACGGCGATGTGGACATCCTTCCACAGTTAGGCGAAAAGGCGGCTTGGAGAATTTTGGCACACGTTTTAGATGTGCTAGCATGTCGCCATAAGGAGATGAATGACAATGGAAATAGCGTCTTCTATTTCTTCGCGGGTATACAACGGGAAAATTCCATCAGTCCTCGTTTAAATAAAAGTGGTTCGTCCAATAGCTCTTGAGATCATGGAAGAATTTCTTTTACATTGGTAAGTTAAGTCGTGGAAGCGCGGCTAAATAATTAACGATGTCAACATACCAAGGCAATCCTATGGTCATGTCAATGGCTTCCATGACTTCCTTAGCTTCTGGTTTATGTAAATCCAAATGAGCTAGGTCGCTTATCATATGTGCTATCAGATGTTCATACGGAAAATCGTCGTTAATTGGCACTTGTTCGGGATTTATACCTTCCAAACGGGATAAATGATCCGCTACGACGTTTTCGGTTCCTTTCTTGTCTTTAATTTCCAAGTCAAATTCCTGTAAAAGCAAGATCCATCGGAGGAGTCTTTGCATCTTTCTTGGCAAGTAAATATCGATAGCAGCGTGGTCCGTAGATGATGATTTTGCTCCTACAAGGTAAGAACGAAATTTGTCGCCAAGACCACGGCTAAGAGTTCTTTTTGTGGCGTAGTTCATCCGAGTGAGTCTAGCATTCTGCGTAGTAAATTGCGTGAAGTTTCTTATCTTTCCTTTGTCCAAGAACTACGCCAGTAATCACTTGCATCGCACATGATTTGAAGGTAACCTCAATCGGGCGGTTGCATGATTGGTGCGAAATAAGTCGGCTTTAAGGGTTTCAAAAGCTTTAAGACAATCGTCATCGAATATGAACTCAAATCCTTCATTAATATACGGTAAGTGGTTTTGTAATTTTCGAGAAATCTTTAATAAAGCGTCGGTAAAAACCGGCGTGTCCTAGAAAACTTCGTATCTCTCGAACGGTCTTAGGTGGTTGGAGTTCTTTAATCACTTCTATCTTAGCTTTATCAACTTCAATTCCTTTATTGGAAATAACATGTCCAAGTACGATTCCTTCTCTGACCATGAAATGGCATTTTCCCGATTAACAAGGTTCACTTTCACACATCGTTCTAAAATACTCTCTAAATTAGATAGACATCCTTCGAAACTTTGTCCACACACAGAGAAGTCGTCCATAAACACTTCCATGATGTTGTCAATGAAATCTGCGAAGATGGCCATCATACATCGTTGGAAAGTTGCAGGGGCATTACATAATCCAAATGGCATTCGTCTGTACGCGAACGTTCCATAGGGACACGTGAATGTAGTCTTCTCTTGATCATCAGGGTGAATAGGAATTTGGAAAAATCCGGAATAACCGTCTAAATAGCAGAAGTAGGAGTGTTTGGCTAATCGTTCTAACATTTGATCAATAAAGGGTAAAGGAAAATGGTCTTTCCGAGTAGCTTTGTTCAGTTTTCTATAATCAATGCACACTCTGTGTCCACTAACTACTCTTTGTGTTATCGATTCTCCTTGTGCTTTTCACGGTAACACCTCCTTTATTAGGTACGACATGCAGGCTAACCCATTTCTCGTCGAGATCGGGTATATAATTCCGACTTCCATTAGCTTTTGATTTCATCTCGACTACGATCGAGGATCGGGTTGATTCTTCTTTGAGGTTCTCGAGAGGTTTTGCAATCCTCTTCTAATAGAATACGATGCATACAAATTGAAGGACAAATTCCTTTTAAGTCTGATATGTTGTAACCTAACGCAGTAGGATATTTCCTTAGAACGTTTAAAAGTTTTTCAGTTTCAAGCGTTCCTAAACTGGAATTCACTATTACAGGTCGAGTTTGTTCAGTATCAAGGAATTCGTATCGTATTTTTTTAGGTAAAACTTTCAATTCTAGTTTTGGTTTCTTGGGACATGGCATATGATTAGGTGTAAGTGCTAGACTTTCGCTTAGACTGTCATCTTTATATGGTTCTCGCCAATTATCATCTTCGAATATCAGAGGGGTTTCAATTTTCATTATTTCGGAATATGTGGTTTGTTTAGCTTCCATCTCTCTCACGCACTCATCTATAATATCGAGTAAATAACATGTGTCATTCATGGCGGGTGCTTGTAGAAATTGAGTGAGGATGAATTCCACTTTTTCCTCTCCGACTTTGAATGTTAATCTTTCTTTACATCAATTATAGCTCCAGTGGCTAGGAATGGTCTTCCTAATATGATAGGGAATGGAATCTTGGTAATGTCCATAATTATGAAATCGGTCGGGATATAGAATTGACCTATGCTAAGCGGAACATTTTCCAATATACCTACAAGATACTTAACTGATCGGTCAGCTAATTGAACAGACATTTTTGTAGGTGTAAGTTCTCCATTTCGACTTTTGCAAATAGATAAGGGCATGACATGAGGAATTTTGTATCCAAATGTGCGGATAGCAAGAGTCGCCACCGACTTTTATTTTTATCCAATTAAGGAAGGTAAAAGTAAAAAAGACCTTCGTTAGATTACGAGTTCGGGAGAATGGTTATGAAAAGGGAAGGTATTAGCACCCTTTCCATCCGTAGTTATCTACGGCTCTTAGTTGCTCTAGATCACTTTTAAAATTGCTTTACGTGTGTTTGACAAAAATGTTTTGAAAGAGGCATTTCGCTTTGACTTTGTAATGACTCATGTAGTGTATACAAAGTGTTCGGAAATGTTTTGTTTTGAAAAGAATTTGAACTTGAAAAGAGTGTGTGGTGTGAAAAGCATTTGGTTTAGAGCAAGCAAAAAGGCTTATTTACCCACTCGAATTGGTCGTTTCTTACGTTCCTTTAGAATAGCGCTAGCCATACCATTAGTTAGTAGGTAGCTCCATTCGTTGGATGTAAGCGGGACATTCGAAGGGACATCGGATGGTCATAGAAGGCAACTTGTAGGAAGTATCCTAGCACATTCGAAGGGACTATCATCATTTTTCGTAGGCGACAATCGAGGGTCAAGATCATGTATTCGGAGGCGACATCGTGGGTCTTATGATCTTTGTATCGAAGGGACTATGATGATTTGTTTTGAAGGCGACGGTGCTAGAATACCTCTACGTTCGAGGGACATGACCGTTTGTATTCGTAAGGCAACGAGAGAGAATTCCCCTAAGGGGTGCGTGTGTGAGAGAAGTGTGTTGATTTCAGATATTTTATCTTGAAGTTAGTGGGCTATGTTCAATTTTAGTCTTGCCATACACGCCTAATTACTAGCAATTTATAGGGTGCGGAAAGTAAAATGCGGAATGTAAAGTGCGGAAAGATAAATGTCCTACGCTATTACAAGGCTTTGGGGCAGATACATAATTTAAAATGCGGAAAATAAAATCCTAAATTAAACTATTACATCCCGTATACAAATACATTATTGAAAAATAAAATGAAAACGGAAGGATCGTCTGAATCGGATTAACCTGTGAAACGAACGAGAAATCGGAAAATATGATGAAATCGAAATAAGAGAAAATGTTAGAAAAAATGCAAATTTTTAATTGAAAAAAAATATGACATGCTGGAAATATTGTAAATATGCTAAAATAAATTTTTGGGAATTTTTAGATGCAATTTAATAATTAAAAATGAATTTACAATAATTTAAATGCAAAATAAAAATAAAAATAAATATGCATGCAAAAATATATTTTTTAATTTATTAAATTAAATAAAGATTTTCTGAAAATAAATGCAAAAGGAAAAAATATTTTGATGATTTTTTTAATGCATAAATAAAAATGTGAAAAGAAATTAAAATAAAGCAAAAATATTAGATAATTAGAAAATATGGAAAAAAAGAAAAAATAGTTGAAGTTTGGAAAAAAAATGTGAAACCGGTCCTGGCAGGGGTTGAACTCATAACCTTTGAGAGCATCTTCCAAATCCCACGCCTTAACCACTGCGCCATGTTGCAATTGGTGTTTGAAAAGCTGGAATTAAAAGAATATAAGTGTAAACGTGTCACTGATTTTTGAAAATCAAACACAGTCAGCGCGCGGGCCCCATCTGTTTTTGAATGGACGAATTGGAACGCGTTATCTCACCACGCCAGCCTCCTCGCCGGTCAACTGAGTCAGCGACGCCGGAGCTAGGGCTCTGGTCGTCTTCTCCGGTGACCCGATTTTCCAAACCTGCAAAATACATAAATTCGAAAGCAGGGATTAAGGCTACCCCCCCTAAATCGGGGTCTGCGAGTCCATTGGTGGTCTCTGTTTTCACTGAGTCGGTCTGCAATGTGAGATTCGAAGCTCACAGTTTGAAAAACCCTAGCAATGGCACTATACGATCCCGACGTTCAAAACCAAGAACGATTGCCCAGATCAAACCCTAGGCATCTTATGAGCATGATAAAAGCATTAGAACCATTTAAAACAAGCAGGATAGTAAAATGCGAAAATCAGAAAAGTTTGAATGTATATGCATGTATATGGCTCGTTTCAGCTTGCTTTGATCCATAATAATGGTGTATTCTTACTCATACTTACCCCCTGAGCACGTTTGGATGGCTGGAAGAGGCTGCGAAGGGCTGGAAATAAAATTCGATTTTTCAAGAATGTATGAAAATTTTTGGCAAAATAAGGACTCTCTCTTGGGCTAGGGTTTCGTCCTGCTGGCTTGTGTACTTGCTAGGTATTTATAGAAGAGATTTGGAGAGAAAAATCAAGCAAAAAAGATTGATCCTTGATTGTGCAATATTTTCCATTTAAAACAAATCAAATTTCCTTAAAAACTTGATTTTTTCTTTCCATATGCATGCTATCACGAATTTGGCAAGAGTCTTGGGCTTTCTTGGACATTAAGGAAGATATAAAATCAGCCCTTTTGGAAAAATACTTAATTTTCATATTTTATATAATTTATTTTTGAATTAAATGTTATAAAATTCAAATATAAATCATAAAAATAGGAAATTACCAATGCCAAGCATTTATGGGTCAAGAATATTGCCATGAACAAGTTTGGATCAAAAGATTATAGGCCCATTTGGAAAATTTTGCATTTTGACCAAAATGTCCTTTTGTGCAATTGTCCAAAATTGCCCAACTTCTGAATAGTGTATCTTGCTCAATTTTCCACATTTTTGAGTATTCTTGGACTTTTTGGAAAGCTCTAAGAGTACTCTAACCAAAATTTTTGGTCTCATCTCAATTGGAGTTACCATGCTCAATATATCTTCAAAACAAAAAGTTGACTTTTGTTGACTTTGAAAATGACCTGTAATGTTTTGAGCTATACCTCTCAAATGAAGCATTTTTGGACATTCTTGTGAGACATGAAGTTGTAGAGAATTGAATTTCCTTCAAAACAAGAGGTTGTGGAAAAATTTAGAAAGTATGAGAAAGTTATGATCATCAAAGTTCGATTGACTTTTCACCTAGAAACCCTAATTTAGAAAGTTTGACTTTTGAGCAAATCTTGAGTTTTCTTGATGAATCATGATCAACCCTTGATCAAATGATGAATATAACTTCAAAATGAGGATGTTGACCAAAATTATGAAGTTTGTTGTATGTTGACCACGACTTTTGTCCAATCTTGATTTTCAACCATCGAGCAATTATAGGAAACTTGACTTGTGAGGCTTGAAACTTGACATGGAGAATCTTTGAAGCATATGAGGAGGCATGAAGACCATTGGAGATGTTGGAAGTCCATCTTACCCTGAGAGATACCAAACCCTAGTTTGGGTTGATTGTCTAGGAGAGAGTTTGTCTGATCAACTCTTGAGGAATCCTTGAGTGCAGATGTATGAAATCTCTTGAGTAGATGGAGGGCAAATTTTGGGGTATGACAACAAGTAAATTCTCAAAAGCTCTGTACCTCCAACACTGAAATGTTGAGGTATTTATAGAGGAAGGAATATGGCAGTTGGATTTGAATTCACACACGTAGCTTGCCTTGAAAATCTGCTGGAATATAGGGACGTGGGTTGTTGCTTTTGAACGTGGCTTCTGTGGTTGAGAGAAAACAAGAGTTTTAAAAACTCCTTCAGTTAAGCTTCGCCACGATCTGCACTTCTGATTTAACTGTTATACGCGTTACGGTCGTGGCCTCTGTGTGACGAGCAACTTGGTGTTTCTTCCGTGTTACGGTCGTCATGGATGTGTTACGGTCGTAACACTCTTCAAGATAGCTTACGGTCGTGGGCACACCGTCACAAATACAAAATTTGTAATCTTTGACATTTAATCTTTTCTTCATTCTTTTGGTGTTTTCTTGCATTGTTTCATATTTTCTTTTTGAGCTAAGTTGTGAATACCGCAAAAGTAATGACAATCTCGAAATATTCGGGAGTTAATCGGGTCAAAATAATACAAAACGGGTTAATTTCATGTAAAATAAACGATATGATTTCGTGTTATCACTTTCTACCTATCTTGTTTCCTTTTGCATCTACTAGATGTTTGTAACCATCCAACACCACATCCCATAGATTAGGATCATATCCTGAGAGAAAGCTTTCTAGTCTATCCTTCCTATATTCAAAGTCTTCTCCATCAAACATTATAGCTTTAGTGTTGTTGTTAGTTTGATCTGTTGCCATTGTGTTCTTCCCTTCTGGATCTTTTCTGACACGGTTAAGTGTTGTGCACCCAGAACCAAGAGCTCTGATGCCAATTGAAGGCTTGGAAAAACACTTAGAAGGGGGGGGGGGTTGAATGAGTTTTTCTTCGTTTTAATTCTTTTACCCAAACAAAAATACTAAAATACTTAAGGATTTTTATCATGGTTCATTTGAAACTTAAACTACTCTAGTCCACCCGTCAAGGTGATTTTGCCTCTCTCAATGAGGACTTAATCCACTATAATCAACCGATTACACTGCACAACCAACTGTTGTGACTAACTTCCTCTAAGACTCACTAGTCCTACCCCTCTCGAGAATACTGACCCAATTGGTCTCTCAAGGAATAACTCTACACAAACCAACTGTAAGTGACTAACACCTTTAAGACTCAACTAGTCACAGCCCTCTCGAGAATACTGACCCAACTGGTCTCTCAAGGAACAACTATCAAATAAATGATATTTGACTGACTGTGTACAATATTGCTTCTAGAAAATCTATTCTTCACAAAGTGAAGTTTACACAAAAATGAAGCTCAAAGTATTTAGTAAACTAATTACAAGAATTGACTCTTTACTTTTGCAGCGTGAGTTTACTTTGAATGAATTATTGTTCATTGTGCATTGAAGAATTGTTCTTGTTGTTGTTTTTTTCCTTTTTGAATTGAAGACTTTATATAGAGCTTTATAGGAAAACTTTCCGTTGGGGGTAGCGTGTCTTGAAGAATGGAAAACGTAATTAACTTGCTAATCTCCACGTGATTTTGCTTAACCAATGGACATGTATTGTTAGTCACTCAAGTACCTTAGCCTTTTTAGCTTAGTAGGATCATGTTGCTATAGCAGGTTTTGTCCCTTAGAAGATGACGTATATTTAGATGATGATCTTCTATAAGCCTTGTTAGAATATCTTCTTATCAAAACATTCTGTTGGTGCTTTCTATTAGAATTGTGCTTATCTGCTTCTATCAAAAATTGCGTTAGCTTGCTTCTATCAAAAGTTGCTTCCTAGCTTACGTGACCAGAAGTTATGTCTTTGTTATAGCTTCTAATAATTCATGATCTTCTATAAGCCTTGTAATACATCTTCTATTCAGAACATACTGTTGGTGCTTTTTATCAGAGGTTGCGCTTTGCTTGATTCTATTAGAAGTTGCTTCCTAGCTTGCGTGTCCAGAAGTTCTGTCTTCATTAGAACTTCTAATACTTCATGATCTTCTGTAAGCCTTGTTAACAAACATCTTCTATTCAGAACATACTTTTGGTGCTTCTTATCAGAGGTTTGCGCTTTGCTTCCTTCTCTCAGAAGTTGAATTCCATTCTTTACTTCAGACGCTTTATAGGTAGCTTGTGTGTTCTAGAAGTTATTCTCTCATTAGAACTTCTAAAGCTTGTTTCTATCAGAAGTTGCTTTGAGCGTGCTTGACCAGAAGTTCTGCTCTCATTAGAACTTCTAACTCCATCTTCTGCTCAACATAGTATATCTTCCATTTTTGCGCCAGAGTCAGAACATCTTCTGAAACCAAACATGTACATGTCAGTGTATCATATACATTCATACAAAATTTATTATGCTTGTTATCATAAAAACTTTAATATTTTATTAGAAACAAACTTTGTTCTAACAGATTACTTATAGTTGATTAAGGTAGTGGTTGAGATTAAATATACGCTTCAAAGAATTGACAATTTGTGGACCAAATGGTAGACAAGTATGTCTTCAAATTCGGGTGAAGAGTGAGGATAGTTGGAGGATAGATTTTATAACTCGGTGTAGGATTTATGAAATACTTGGATCAATTTATTATGGTATTTATTGAGGCCATTCTGATTTAATACAAGTCAGAATATGGACATGTTGGACGCTGTGATTTGTATTGCAGTGTCGAAAGGGAGGAAACTTTATGTTAAGTTGTCAATATATAAATTATGTTTTGAAGAGATGAGTTTTCTTGAGCATACGATTACGGGAAATGGTATTTGTAGATCCATCCAAGGTAAATGAAATTCTACATTAAGAGGCTCAAAAGTCAGTGACAGAGACTAGAAGTTTTTGAGCTTAACTGGTTTTTATTGCAGTTGTCTTGAGATGAGGTCTAGTATGAGATGTTTGGTAATATGAAGGATGTGAAATTATTGGACAAGCACATAGTAGTATAATTTATGCCAATTAAGATTGGTTAGAGTGGAGATACCTTTGAGGAAAAGAGAAGGTTAATTGGTAAAGTGGATTATGTGTAATTGATGATATGGAATCGACATGTGTTAGGAAAATTTTGGAAGTTTCTACCACCAACCAGATGATGAGATTGTGGTTGGGATGAGGTTCAAATTTGAAATTATGCGGATCATCGATGTTATGAGATTAAAGGAAAGACTAAGGATTTACTGATGTTATTAAAGTCCTCTACTTGGATAAATAATTCCTTTAGAGTGAGTTGATTTGGATTATACTTGGTGTAGTATCATTTGGTGTGTTTGAAGATACTTAACAATTATGTTGTGCTGCATGCGTGTAAAGGATACTATGTAATAGACTTTGGGCGTTTATGTATCATTGATGAGATTGAAAATGAAAGAAAATTGAGAAGACGTTTGTTAGCCTTAGAGAAATTACTGAACATTATGCTTAGGCAACTTTGAGCACAAGATAAAGAATACTATTGGAGTTGGGTAATGATGATTTATGCCACCATTATGGTTATCGACTACCTATTGACAAATTAAGGAACTGATCACCCTTAATCTTTTGTTGATAGTAGACGAGATCGTATTGGATGAGATAGACTGGTCTTGCCAGCTTGATAGGGTGTAAAGTGATTAAAATTCTCTTGAGAGAATAGTTGCTCTCTAGTTTGCGTGAACCTAATGGGAAAATGGCTATGAAAGAGTTGGAAATTATTGAGCAGTTCAGATACTTGAGTTGGTATGCGAGCTAACGTCGAAGAATGTAGCTGATATGAATCAAAGTGAGGACAGTGACTTTAAGGTAGACGATCAGAGTGGTGTGGCGGAAGTGCAATATGACACAGTTCGTTATGCGGGTATGGATTTTGGAGTCAAGCATTAAACATTAGAAGCTGTGAGGATAATGCAAACCATTAGACATTCCATAATGGAATTTTTAAGTGAAAGATTTATATATTATTTGTGTTATTGCCATGTCAATCGATGTATTAGTTTACATGTTCGATTGGTGAATCGTAGCATTGTTGTACTAATATTGTGTGTCGAATAATGTCAGTTTGATTATATTGATGTTCTTATGGTGGTATTGGGTGATGAAATAGTAGAGATGATGTTCATATCATGGAGGCTCGAAAGTAGGATGCGAGAGTCGTATCCAGAATTGTTTGCATCAGGTAATTTTCGAGAACGGAAATAGTCTAATCAGCGCCCCAGCGGTTAACCTTGCACGCATTAAGTCATTCGCTTCCAAAGGCAGGGGTTCTAACCCTGCCTTTTTCCATAATTTCTAATGTTTTTTTTCCTGAGTTTCAGGTTCTAGAAGCAACACCCGAAGCTCCACCTCCGACCTCTAGAGCATCCCTCCGAGCTCCGCACGGACTTCTAACCAAAATCCCTCTAAGCTCCGACTTCGACCTCCGAGCCAAAATCCTCCAAGCTCCAACCGGACCTCCGAAATCGTCCGAAGCTCCACGGATTCCCTAGCGTGCCACGTCCGTGTGCCTACTGACCCGTCTCAATGAAGCCCGGAAAATCCAATTTCTAGGCACCTCCAGCGCAGAAACCCCAGAAGTTCCAACTTCTGGGTGCCTCCAGCAAGAAATTGCCCAGAAGCTCCAGCTTCTGGGATGGCTTCTTCTAGAAGCGCTTCTGCATTTTTTATTTATTATTTTCCATATTTTTGTTATTTTGCCTATTTAATAATTAATCAATTTAATTAGTAATTAGGTTAAATAATTAGGATTAATTAGGTAACTTTCACTAATTTTTTCTCTTATTTTTAATTAATTAATTTAGTTAAAATCAATTAGACTTAGGATTATTTCTCACATCTTAAAAATCAAAAATATTAGGACTAGTTTTCTTTTCCGTTATTTATTTTCTCGCATTCTTTTTTCCAATATTATGTAACTACTCATGGGATGTAATAACTTAATTAGGTTTTACTTTCCGCACTCCTATATTATGTAACTGCCCCAAAGCCATGTAATAGCGTAGGATTTACTTTCTGCACTTTACTTTCCGCAATTTACTTTCCGCACCTATATACTGCTAGTAATTAGGCGTGTATGGCAAGACTAAAAAACAGCGTAGATCACTTCTATATACTCTCTTCACACATGCACCCCCTAGGGTATTCTCTCTCATTGCCTTTCGAACAAATGGTCAAGTCCCTCGAATGTAGGGGTATCTTAGCATTGTTGCCTACGAAACATATCATCATAGTCCCTTCGATACAAAGATCATAGTCCCTCGATGTTGCCTACGAATACATGATCTAGTCTCTCGATTGTTGCCTACGAAAAGTGATGATCGTCCCTACGAATGTGCTAGGATACTCCTACAAGTTGCCTTCTATGACCATACGAATGTCCCTTCGAATGTCCCTTTACATCCAACGGATAGGGTTACCTACCAACTAATGGTATGGATAACACTATTCTAAAGGAAAGTAAAATAACACGGAAACGACCGTTCTGAGTAGGTAATAGACTCCTAATTGCTTGCTCTATCAAAACATCTTTTCACACCTTACACTTTTACAAAGTTAAAACACTTTTTTTCTTCCAAAAACGAAACATTTCCAAACACTTCGTATACATTTCAATGTGAATCATTACGAAGTCAAAGCGAAATGCCTTTTCAAAAACATTTTCAAATACACACACAGAAAGCAAATTTTAAAAATGAGCTAAAGCAATTAAGAGCCCGTAGATAACTAGGGATGGAAAGGGTGCTAATACCTTCCCTTTTCATAACCTTCTCCCTTACTCAGAATCTAACCAAGGTCTTTTCTTGTTCTTTTCACCTTCCCTTAATTGGATAAAGAAAAGTCGGTGGCGACTCTTGCTATCCGCAACATTTGCGATCAAACGCAAAACAATCCAAAGTCAGTTCTCCCACCGTGTTACACAACCACTGAAGTCGAAAGAGAATAAGTTCGAAAAGAAGAAGTGAGAGGTGATGCATTCCCAAGAAGACCTCGGAGAATTAGACACATGCTTGCAAGGTTGCAAGATTGGGTGAATGTATTAGATGATGTGGCCATTAATGAAGGTGAGCTGGTACAATATGCTTTCTATGCATATGTTGAACCAGTCAATGTAGTCGAGGCATTGAAGGACTCGAAGTGGGTGAAAGCAACGAATAAGGAATAGAAGTCCACCAAAGTCAACAAGACTTGGTCACTTGTCGAATTTCCTCAAGGAAAGAAGGCAATTGATGTCAAGTGGGTATACAAGATGAATTTGAATCCCAAAGGAGAAGTAACTTGACAGAAGGTTGGACTTGTGGCAAAAGGATTTATTGACAAAGAGGGAATCGACTTTGATGAATTTTTTGCACTTGTTGCTAGAATTGAAATAATCATATTTATTGTTGGTTTAGCATAAATGAACAATTGACACATCTGTTAGATGAATGTGAAATATGCATTCCTACATGACCCCTTAGATGAAGAAAGAAAGGTATACAAGCTGTATATAACCTTGGACTTAAACAAGCTCCGAGAGCTTGGTGTAAGAAGATTGATAGTTTCCTAAGGGAGAAGGAATTTGTGAAGTGCACAACTGAGCATGGAGTATATGTAAGAAGAAGCAAGAGTGGATTGCTTATTCGATGTCTCTATGTCGATGACTTGTTAATAACAGGTAGTTGCAAGAAAGATATTGAAGACTTCAAAGGTGATTTGAGCAAGAAATTTGAAATGTCTAATATGGGCAATATTTCATATTTCCTTGGTATTAAAGTAGTAGAGGATTGATGATGCATTAAAGAAGATATGCAAGTGAAATTCTCAAGAGATTTGAGATGGAAGAATGTAACTCGACTTTGACACTTGTTGAACCAAGATTGCAACTATCGAAAGATTCAGATAAAGATGATGTCGAACCAACCCAGTACAAAAGACCTATTGGTTCATTAAGGTACATTTGTCGCACAAGGCCTGATCTAGCATACCATGTATGTATGGTGAGTAAATTCATGTAGAATCTAAAGGTATCACATCTAGCAGTGATTGATAGGATATTAATGTATCTAAAAAGAACTCTCGACTATGAGATTTTGTTTCATGCAGATGATAAAGGAAAGTGGGATACACCAACTCAAGTTGGTACATAGTGATGCTCAGGATAAAAAATCCACAGTTGGTTATGTGTTTATGCTAGATGGTGCACCAGTTGCTTGGATTTCGAGAAAAGAACTAGTAGTGACATTATCATCGTGTGAAGCAGAGTGCATAGTTGTTTCTCTTTGTGCATGTCAAACAACATGAATGGTAAATTTGGTCGAATAGATGACTAGAAAAGATCATAGAGCAATTATCATGAAGATCCACAACATGACAACTATCAATCTGGCGAAGAACTTGATAGCACGTGGCAGAAACAAGCACATCAAAATGAGGTTTCATTATCTTCATGAGCATGTAGCAGAAGGGAATATGAACTTGGAACATTGAAGAATTAAGAATTAGATTGCAGGCTTCATGACGAAGAGAGTGAAGGTCAAAGTATTCAGAAGACTAAGAGTTATGATAAATGTAGATAGCTTAGACAGAATAAATTAGGTGGTGTATTGAGATTGTAATTTCTTGTGTCATAGTAGCATGTTGCTCGATAGAACAACAGTGTGTCAAATTAGCCTAGTATGTCTATCGAGTTGTATTAGATGTCGAAGTGTGGAAGTAGATTGCTTCACACAAGATTTCGAGTTAGACCAAAATAGATATTTTGGCCTTTTGAGTTTTGGGATTTGTCTTATTGAAAATGCTAACCTAAAACTATAAATAGAGGAAGTAACCCCTATTTTGTAACAAAACTTGTATTCATAGAATTTTGCAATTGTAAAGTGAATAAGATTTTCCTTAATTTGTGGGCAGAGAATTACTTTGTAGAAATCACCATCTTCTTCCCAATTTTGTCGAAGCCTAATTTTCCTTCTTCTTCAATTTTCCTTCTTTTCATTGTTAGTGTTGATTGATAACAATCTTGTTCATCAAAATTGATCGAAATTCTCCATACATTTTGATGGATTTCCAACACTTAAGACGGTAAATAATTTCGATCCAATTTTTCTCTCTAAAATATCATAAACAAATATTTTGCAAAATCGTTTCAATTTAAATCGGACACTTCATAAAATCATTTTTACTCAATTTAAATCATTTATAAAAATGTTATTTAAACATATTTTTAAATATTTAATACCATATTTTTATACAGTTTTATATATAATATAATATTTATTATTTTGTTTATTACATCAATAATTAAAATAATAATATTTTTATAGAGTGTTAGAATACACTGAATATTTAGATGTCATTATTTATACATGTTAAGTTGTATACTACTTTCACTATGTTAGTTGTATTAATTAGACCATTTGATCCTATTAGGAAAAAAAAAACACTATTGTGATCTTTTGGAATATGCTATATGCGCCTTAAGAACCAACGTCCACATCTTTTTGTGACACTATTTTGGATGAAAAAAAATGTGTATATGGTCCTTTGACTAATAAACCATAGCCTCCAATTTCTAATAACAAGAGTCCACAGTTTGATCTAAAAAAAGAAAAGAAAAACAAAATTTGAAGCAATTAATAAATCTCACACAAACACACACTCATAGAGTCCAAGATAGAGTTGGATGGCATAACCTCCCCATGAAATCTACTTCATTCCACACCCTTTATCCCTCATCTTCAAATATCCACCATATCTATGCCACGTGGCATGTCAAATATCCATGCTACACTAACCACAAAGGACCTTTCCTATATTGCTTTTTTATCACACATATGCCATAACCTCATCAATTTTATTGTTTTTAAACAAGTTGCTAATAAAGGTTTAAATATCTAGTGTCATTATTTGTCCATTATGTGTTTTCTTAAAGAAGAAAACTCTAAAAAGACTACTATATCCTTTTACAATGGACTAACACCACTCAAGTTCCTGTTTTTTTAACAACATTACAAGCACTTCCACATATTTGTCACAAAAACTAGGGGTAGTCACAGAAACACAAACTTAAACAATAAATAAACAAGTTGGTTAACAGCCATTTTTTAGTGTGTAAAGTGTTATCACTATAGTATTTGAATATATTAAAATTTTGAATAAATATACTATTTTGTTAATTATTTTATTTATCTATTGTTTTTATTTAATTAATTTGCTCTTTGAATATGTTTTTTCATTGATTGATTTAGTACATAAAACTACGAATAAAAAATTAGTGAAAATATATTTGTAATTTTAAATTTTTTTTTTATTAATTTATAAAATTAATTAATTTTTATTAATACATAAATATAAATAAATATTAACGATTAATAATCAAAATTTGAACTATCAAATTTATATCTATTTAATTCAATTAACATATTTTTTCGTGTAATTTTAATTATTTAAAATTAGAGTTAAATATGTTTTTGGTCTTTATAAATATCATAATTTTCATTTTTAGTCCCTATTAACAAAATAATATTTGTAATCCCTATAAAATTATTATGCACGTAGTTTTGATCCTTACCGTTAAACTAATGTGTATTTTTAAATGATTATTGTACACACATATTCATAACGTTATAAAAAAAAATTTAAAAGAAGTAAACTCAAAATTTAATTTCTAAATCGAAGTTTTCATTACTTTTATCATTATTTTTTAAAATTTGAAAAATTCATATATAATTCTTCTCAATTTTAAAATTACAAAATTTGATAAGGCAATATTTTATAGTATTCTAAATGTGGATGAAAAAATTTATTAAAAATTTAAAAATTTAAGAGTAATTAAATAATTTTTGAGGAACAAAAAATATATTTAACTCTTAAAATTGTAATAATCAAGATAGATGATAAAAGTAAATTATTTGATTTAAAATTTTGACATGTTAAACTGTAATTGAAAACAATTCATTACACATTTTGTTACATTTAACCCTAAGAAAAATAAATTTTTGTTTTGTTTTGTTTTATCACAGTTAAACTATGATTTGTTGCTGTTTAATTAAATAATTTATACAATAGTTTTCAAAGTTAAAAATGGCAACTTCTTCACATCTTGAGGGACTAAAATAATTATTCATTCTATTTATGAAAACCTCTTGTTTTCACTATTTACTTTCCTGCTAACTCCCTTTGTTTTGGTTTTAAATTCCACCTCATATATTTTATGTGTTCCAAACTTTTTCTTAGAATATATGTCCCTTATCATATTAATCCTTTATCCATCATAAACTCATTTCTTCTTCAAAAATTTCTCTAACTTAGAAAAAGAGAGAGAGAGAGAAAATAATTCTCTCAGAAACAATGGCAGCTTGCACTGTCTGCTCAACACAATCCTTAAGAACAAACATCTCAATTCCAACATCATCAAAAACCAACGTTGGATTCCATCAAAAACAAGTACTCTTCTTCACAACAAACAAGAGCCACAACAACAGAAGAACAAACAGCAACAAAAGATACTTGATAACATGTGGAGCAGGTGACTCACAGACAATTGTGATAGGTCTAGCAGCTGATTCAGGCTGTGGTAAAAGCACTTTCATGAGAAGACTCACAAGTGTTTTTGGAGGAGCAGCAGAGCCACCAAAAGGTGGTAACCCTGATTCAAACACACTTATAAGTGACACAACAACTGTGATATGTTTGGATGATTATCATTCTTTGGATAGAACTGGTAGAAAAGAGAAAGGTGTTACTGCACTTGATCCAAGAGCCAATGATTTTGATCTCATGTATGAACAAGTTAAAGCTATTAAAGATGGAAAATCTGTTCAAAAACCTATTTATAATCATGTTACTGGTCTTTTGGATGCTCCTGAGCTTATTAAACCTCCCAAAATCTTAGTCATTGAAGGTCTTCATCCAATGTAAGTATCTCTAATGATTAGTTGTTTTTCTTGTGAATCTTGAGAATCATGATGTGAGGATGTTATAGTTTTTTGATATACCTTATCTATTTTTTATGATTGTGTGGCCAAGGAATTTGCTAGTGAGTTTGTTATCTTTCACTATATATGGTGGGCCAACATGCATATGTGGGTCCAATATTGTAACTATATAGTAAAATAATGTGCCATATTATATGTTATTTTTAATTATGTAACTTTTTTCATTAGCTTATTATTTGATTATTAATTTTTTTTTCAATGCATGCAGGTATGATTCTAGAGTTAGAGAACTCTTGGATTTCAGTATCTACTTAGATATTAGTAATGAGGTGAAATTTGCTTGGAAAATTCAGGTAACTGACATATAATTCAAGAGTTGTTGATTTGTGAATTGTGATGCTTCTCATTGATTATGGATTAACAATTATTTGACAAATATTTCAGAGAGACATGGCAGAACGTGGACACAGTCTTGAAAGTATCAAGGCTAGCATTGAAGCAAGAAAGCCTGATTTTGAAGCTTATATTGGTAATAACCAATTAAGATTACAACTCAATTGTTCTCTAATATTTTTGTCTTAAACAATTTATGACAAAATTAGAAACATATTAATTTTTTGTCTATAATCATCTAGCACAAACAATATGAATCAAATATATGTTTGGTGCCTGAGACTCTGAAAATGAAGAAACATGTAGTTACGTTCAATCACTTCTGTTTTCGTAAATAACATCTAGTGTCTACGTGTCAGTGTCATGTGTTGGTGCTTCATATGCATGCGTTGACTAACTTGCACACTTACTATTTTCAGATCCACAAAAGCAATTCGCAGATGCAGTGATAGAGGTGTTACCAACCCAACTCATCCCCGATGATAACGAGGGAAAGATTTTACGAGTAAGGTTGATACAGAAAGAGGGTGTTAAATACTTTAGCCCGGTTTACTTGTTCGACGAAGGTTCAACTATTTCATGGATACCTTGTGGAAGAAAACTCACATGCTCTTACCCCGGAATCAAATTTTCCTATGGACCTGAATCTTACAAAGGAAACGAGGTATATATCAATCAACAACTAGTATATTGTTCAAAATAATATATCAACTTTTTGTTTTCGATATTCTTATTTTTTCAACAATCTCTCTTGCGAAATAGGTGTCTGTTGTGGAAATGGATGGACAATTTGACAGACTAGATGAACTTATATATGTTGAGAGCCATTTAAGCAACTTATCATCCAAATTCTATGGAGAAGTTACTCAACAAATGTTGAAGCATGCTGATTTCCCTGGTAGCAACAATGGAACAGGTCTCTTCCAAACCATAGTTGGTTTGAAGATAAGAGATTTGTTTGAGCAGATAGTAGCAAGCAGGGCTGAGACTCCAGTAGGAGCTGCTAAAGCTTAGGAAGAATTTGGCTTATATTATGTATATTGATTGGAGAAGGGAGTAAATGAATTTTTATTCTACAAAAATAATTTCTTACTTTTGTGTATTCCACGTTTCATGTAATGTCTGTTGTTTTGTGTATGAAAAGACTCATGCTTGTATTTATTTATGTAATGTAATATGTTGTTACTTATAATATAGAGGAGGAGAAACAGGACTGAGATTTCAGTTATGTTCATGTCCACTTGCATCTAGAATCTGGTCTTGCATTGCTTAGTTGTGATTTTACAAGTTTTTGTATCAACCTTCATCTCCCTAAAACCCCTTTGATCCAAGCAGTAATTTGGCATACACCAACCACTTCATGGATATAGTGCAATGTTAAAGAATCTAGTTTATGTGGTTTTATTAGTTTAACAGGTTTAAATGATGCCAAAGAGGAAAGAATAACTTAAATTAAAAAGAGAGAATTTTTTTATGATTAGATTAAAAGATCAAATGCAGATGAACAACATCAAAAGAAACCGGCCTAACTACTAAAAGTCCGCCGTTTAATCTAAACGCCGAGTTTTATATTTCTTTAGGGTCAATTATGTGAAATAAATAGACTTCTCTCCAAGTAATGAAATCATACACACGCTTACAAAATGTTTTCCAAAATTTAATCTCTTTTCAACTTTATCTGAAAAACACTTTGGAATTAGTCAAAACTTTTTCAAACTAAGCATAATCCATTAGGAAGTGTTTGTAATAGATTACGAATCAAAATTCAGTCTATAATTGATTATGGTTAGGGGTGAAAATAGACTAGGCCGAAGTACACATTGTTAAGTTTGAATCTGTTAAAAACTTATAAACTTATTTTGGTGTGAGCCTGACATTTTCCAAGACCTGATCAACCAATTAGTCTGCTTAAAAAGTATATATCATTTGAGCATGGGTAAATAAGCAATTCAACTAATGTTTAAATACACAAGAGAATCAAAAGTACAATGACACTGAATGTTTGTTTACATTGACTTATTTGAGCACCCATAATAGCATAAGCTTTGTGAGATTATATGTTTGGAAGAACTTATGAAAACAACAACATATAATATTATTCATAAGGTTTTTTCAACTTATTTTCACAAGTCCTTTAAGATAACTGTTGTGAATCTTGTTGTGAGTTATGACAAAATTTAATATCAATTTATGAGCCAAAGAATAGTAGTAACCAAAATAAATGGTTTACGACAATAATAATTCGTACACAAATAATATAACAAAATAAGGCGAGAAAAAGACGAAGATTTGTTTACCTTGTTCGATCAAACGATCTACTCTGGGTGAGAGAGCAGCTCTCCAATTTACTATACTCAGAAAGTTATTACAAGAGATTACAAATGAGTTACAAGAAAATAGTATTTGCCTTCAGATTCTCAAGAATGACTCTGAAGGCGTCCAAATAATTAGCCATATTTTCCACCCAAATATTTCTCAATATCTCCAACATTTAATATATGAATAACTCAAACCCAATGTGTAAACAAGTGATTTTTCGATTCCCCAATTCTTTTAGATTACTCAAAAGGTTTCCAAAACCCTTGCATTTCTAGAGTTTCCCTTGAAAATAGCCAAACCCTATGTTATACCTTTAAATTTTTACTCTCCCTTTTTGTTGTAAGCTTTAAGACAGTCACACTTGAAAACATATAAGAAACACATATTTATAATAGCAAATATCCAAAAAATCAAGCCCTAAAACACAACTCAATCACAATGGATCCATGGACCGAACTGAAAGAGCAAAAAACACTCAAAATGAGAAATTGTCAAAAAAGTATGAAAAACCCGAAATCGCAGACTGCTGACAGACTGTATTGGCGTTACTATTCATCTCACAGACATCATTATTCATCGAACAAAAATCATTATTCACGGTACAGAAATCACTATTCATCATCCAATTTTTTCTAGATTTTTGCTTTCCGACTTTTCGTTATTCTTTCTAAAACTTTCAATTTTCGCGGTATATGCAATCTCCAAAATATGTTTTCTATCTCTTCATCAACAAAGTTTTTAAGGCACAATACCTTGAATTTAAACCGTGTTCATCCAAATTTAACTTTAAACCGTGTTCATCAGAATTTAACCATTAACAACATTGATGCTCTCAATCATGTTAAAACTTTAATCAATAACATTGATCAAATTCAAATGACTATTGAATCTTGATCACACCACTTGCATCACTTGTTTCCAATTATCATTTTCTGCCTAGGTAATTTAACAAGCCTACAAGTATGATTTTTCAACAAACCTTGACTCCAACTATTTTCAAATGCCTCACTGAAGGTTCTTCTTTTTGTATTTTGCAGTTCTTCAGCCACATTCAAACCATAATATCCAAGGCTAGCATAAACGTTCCTTTCAAATACTACAATAATCCTCTTTACCTTATCATGAGTCAAATGATAATCAGAGATCTCTATAATTGTTTTCTCACTACTGCTAGTATCTATAGTAGGAAACTCCACCTGAAACTGAGTCTTCTCTGTTATAGTTTCTAAAAGGTTTCTCCCTTGATTTTCCCCATTCTCCCTCTGAAGTAATTCTCTATCAACCAAGTAAGTTGTTTTCACCTCAGCTCTTCCCAAAAAACTCAATAACAACTCAGCAGTAACATCCATTTTTATCCCTTGATTTCTACAAAATTCATTACACTCCTCTGAAACTTTCTCAAGACACTTGTAACGCCTTAAACTCAAATATAATAGTTCTTCCTTGTCATGAAAGCCTCCACTAACTAACGATGAATAAATAACTACATTTGAACCTTCTAAAATATATATACCACATATTTTAGAACATTTAGAGATAATCAATTCATCTCGCAAAATCTTCAACATTCCATGTTTAACTCTAGTACAATAGCCTAGATCATCAAACATAATTATATATAACAAATTTCACTTGAGTTCCGGAACATACCTCATATTTTGAATAAAAAGTTCATGATCGTCAAAGTTTCAAAGTATTCTATTCTTGGATACATGTGATAAGAGTAACCTGAGTCAATTACCCAAATATCTCCAACTTCCAAACTCGATACTACTAACAACTAAGAATAGCTTCTAGAAAATATCAAACTACTGCCTCAGAGTAACAGCTATAGAAGATCTTACTAACAACATGCTTCTGGAAATGAATTACTTCTAACATCATCCCTTAATTCATATTCAGATAATATTAAACCCCAATTACATCCCTAAAATAAATAAAATGTTCAGTCTTGACAATTTTAGTCAAAACATCTGCAAGTCGCTTTTGAGTGCTACAATGTGCAATTTCTAGCACTCCATTTTGGACTTGACTTCTTAGAAAATGGAACTTCGTATTAATGTGCTTTCTTTTCTCATGTTGCATTGGGTTAAGGGACTAAATACACGAAAAAATGTTAAGGGACCAATATGAACCCACGTGTATAGTTAATGGACCAAAATAACTATTTTTCCTAAATAAAAATGTAAAACGGTATAAATAACTTCAACTAGGACTCGAACTCACATCCATCTTATCCCTAAACCAACACGCTTCCACTTAGCTATCAATGCATTTTGTTGTATTTTTGCAAACAATTACACATATTATTCATCATTTATTATTTATTATTATTTTAATTTTGAGGCCCCCAATTTTTTGAGGTCCTGGGCCGTGGGCTTGGCTACCCTAGCCCAAGATCCCCCCTGCTTCTCAGATACTTGAAAAATATCCATAAGTACTTCTTTTATAAACTTTGTCTTCACAACAATCAGAGTCTGAATAATATATCAACTCTACTTCCGTTTTAACACCAGAAGAGAACAACACTAAATTCCTCAGAGTCCCTTTAATATACCTCAAAATCCTGACAACAACTGGTAATGTGACCACTTTGGCTTGTTCATAAATCTACTCACCATTTTATCTATATAACAAATGTCATGTATGGTGTTACACAAATACCTCAATGAGCCAATCAAGTGTTTGAAAGTTGTAGCATCTACATCATCACCCTCAACATCAGAATCCAACTTGTGATTCGTTTCAGTAGGTGTGATTGCAATCTTGTAATTTGTTAGATCAAATCTCTTCAAAAGTTCAAGTTCATACTTGAGCTGATGCAAAATTATATCCATTTTCATATTACATAATCTCCATCCCTAGAATATATACCATATTTCTCATATCAATCATCTCAAACTCGTTCCTCGACACCTTCTTGAACTTGACTATCTCTTATGGACAACTCCCTATTAGAAATAAGTCATCAACATAGAGATACACCAGAATCATATTGCTTTCATAAGTATGATGCATATAAATTTCATACTCTATCTCACACTTTCTAAACCCTTGCATCTTGAAAAATGATTCAATTTTCAGAATTCAAGCTCTAGGAGGTTGTTTTAGTCCATACAACACTTTATATAATATGTACACCATCCCTTCCTGATTCTTTTTAACAAATCCAGAAGATTCTGCCACGTATACCTCTTCTTGTAATATACCATTTAAAAATGCATATTTTACATCCAAATATATCAAAGGCCAATTTCTATTTGCAACTATAGAAATTATCAATCTGACTATTTCATGTCTAGTTATAGGCGTAAACACTTCAAAATAATCTAGTCCATATTTTTGCAGAAATCCTCTAGCTACTAAAATTGCTTTGTGTTTACCAATTGATGCATTTGGCTTCAAATTTATCTTGAAAACCCATCTTACGTTGATGGCTTTATTTTCCTTTGGAAGCTTAGTCAACTCCTAAAGTCTTGTTTTTTTTCTATAGCCTCGAGTTTATCTTTCATGGCAATCATCCACACTTTCTTCGTGAGATCTTCTTCAACACTAACTAGTTCAGGGTCTACTAACATGGCACACTAAACGACTTCTCCCTCAGAATCTACTTCAGTATGTTGCAACATGTAAAACTATATAAATCTCCTTTGTATTTGTGGCCTTTAGGCTTGTTCATAATATTCTTTTGATTCTAGAACCGTATCACCTTCTGGACTTTTTTCACAAGTAAGACCACCTCCAGAAGCCCCGCCTTCAAATACATGACCACTAGAGTCTTGCCACAAGATTTTGGATCATTATTGGAATCTGGATCAAAATCAGATCCGCCTTCACAATCAGAATTATCTTCTAACACTGACTCGTCTTCATAATCTTCAGGTTCTAAACTATTTTGAGAAGTTACCTCTAGTGTTGACACTGCACCAGATTTGAATTGAGACTTGACCCAATATCATGCTTCTAACTCCTGCACAATTACATCTCTGATGACTTCAATTTTATTAATGAATGGACAATAAAGCTTATACACACATGTAATATGGTTTCTGATTAGAAACATTATTTTGCTTCTATCATCCAACTTCTTTCTCTTAGCATCTGGAACATGTTTCTAACAAACACAACAAAATACCTTGAAATAACTAACACTTTTTTTCTCTCCAATCCACTTCTCAAGAGGAACAGTTTCCTTATCTTCTTCGTTGGACTCCTGTTGAGCACATATGTTGAAGTGGCAACAGTTTCTCCCCACAAGGTGTGAGGTAGCTTATTCTCTTTCAACATGCTCATTATCATATCAAGAAAAGTTCCATTTCTTCTTACATCAAGACCAGTTTACTAAGGAGTGTATGGAGCAGTAACCTCATGCTCAATTTTGTTATCCTCATTGAACATTTGGAACTCTATAGAGTTGTACTTACCTCCACCGTCAGTTCTGAGACCTTTCAACTTCTAACCTCTATGTTTCTGGGCCTTCAACTTGAACTTTTGGAACTCGGTAAACACCTCATGCTTAAACTTGATGAGTGTTACCCATGTCATTCTCTTGAACTCATCCAAAAAAGACACAAAATACTTGTTTCCTCCAAATGAAGGTACTGGAAATGACCCACATACATCAGAATAGACTACTCTTAGAGCATGCTTTTCTCTTGGGGCTACTTCTAACACAAATGGAAACCTGGGTTTCTTTCCTTTCGTGCATACTCACATGACTTGTCAAGCTTCACAATCTTTGGAATGCCATGTAACGGCTTCTTAGAACTTATATTCCCTAAGATTCGGAAGTTCATATGCCCAAATCTCTTATGCCATATCTCATTGTCATCTTCAGCACCTTTTGCACTAAGGCATTTAATCTAAGTTGTCTTCGTATTCACCTTGAATGTTTTGCTGCTTCCATGATTATATTGCATAATCAACTTCTGATTAGAGTCATACAACTTCAAGAGATTATTGTTTAGAGTAACTGAGAGACCTTTCTCCATGAGCTGACATACACTCATCAGAATGCTCTTCGTACAAGGAACATACCAAACATCTTTGATCATAATGGTTCCTCCATTCTTTACTCTGACTTTTACATTTCCCTTACCTTCTACACTAAGGTATTTATCATCAGCACACTTGATCTTTGTCTTCTTTCTGGAGTCAAAATCAACCAACCATTGTTTATTTCCAATTAAGTGATTTGAGCAACCAGTGTCCATATACCACTAGTCTACCAAATAACTACCATCAAACTCAAAAGCCATCAATAGCATAAGTTCATCATCAAAATCTCCTCGCAATATTTGCTTCTTCTGATTTCCTTTCCTTGTTTGACCAACAATCATTAGAAAAGTGGTCAAACTGCTTTTCTGATGTTTCTTCTCATCAGAATTAGATGCTTATGACTTGTGAGAACCATCATGTCCCTTTTTAGCATTTTACCAAGACTGATTCTGATACTTCTTACCAAAATATGCCTTCAGAGCTTGCTCAACCTCTCTCTTAGTGGTTCTCTGAAACATACGCAACTCTTGTGCCTCTAGACTAATTTGCAACTCTTCAATTCTCATGGTGTCTGCATCTTTAAAATCTTCAATTTCTATAACAATGTAATGAAATTGAGGAGTAAGAGACCTCAATATCTATTCAATGATTACTTGTTATAAAAGATTTTCTCCCACATGATTTCATCTCATTTATGACCAGAATCACTCTAGAGATCTAATATGGTACCTTCTCATTGTTCTTCATATTAAGATTCTCATACTTCTTACATAGATATTGAAGCTTCGCCTTCTTCAATGACGCATCACTTCCGTAGCACCGTGTCAGTATATCCTATGCAACTTTCGTCATCGTCAAATTATCAATTTTCTCAAACATATTTGCATCCACACACCGGTGGGTGTGGAATAATGCTTTTTGATCTTTCTTCCTCATACCTCTTTGGTGTTTCTTTGTTACTTTATCGCATCTTTTGTAATGGGAATGTAACCTTCTATAGAAAGATCAAGAATATCTTGAGCACCAAACAATACACACATTTGAATCTTCCATCGATTTCAATTCTTTCCATCAAACACCGAAAGCTTAGTATTCAAACTGTTTTCGCCGCTTATCTTTGTTTTTATGCACTCAAACTCAAACTCATATCTCACCAATTACATGTGTTTCCCAATCCCTCAAAATCAAGAAACACAATTCAGTTACGATTCTGATAGTGAATTCAAACAACAAAATTAATCACACACGCCTCATGTACACTCGTGTTTCCCTGTGAATCAAACTAGAGCTATTGATACCAATTTTTTGTGCACAAGGTTGAAGATGAAGATGAAGAAAAGAGAGAAAGAGAATAAAAGAGAGAGAGAGAGAGAGAGAGAGAGAGAGAGAGAGAGAGAGAGAGAGAGTTGTAACAAACTTGTTGAGAAAGAAACTCTATTAAAAAAATCTCTTAGAAAACCCTAGCTACAAACTTGTTTATATATACAAAATAATCTGGAACGTAAGAACAAACAAAAGTTATGCTTAATAGTTAAGCTAACACCTAAGAATAGCTTCTAGAAAATATGAAATTACTGCTTCTGAGTAACAACCTCAAAAACTCTATTGCTTCTTACTAATAATATACTTCTGAATATGAATTACATTTAACACATTTCGTCAATATAATAAATTATATTTATGGTCTCTCTCCCCATTTCTCTCATCCCTAAAAAAATATCTGAATTCAAGAAACGAAATTTCACTTTAGGAGAGATTTTGATCACTACATCCTAAAATATTTAACCAAATATTTTCTTCCTCCTCTCATTCACCATTAATGTAATAATAATGATTACATTTTTTTTTAGTACATGGTCAACCATTTTCAATACATCTATAATTAGTGGTAATTTTTAATACAGTGTTAATATGCAATAATTCTCAATACACCAATAATACTCGTCTGTTTAATATGCAGCATTAATGTTTATCATTTTTAAATATTTTGTTAGTATTTAGTTATTCTCAATCTACTATTAATTTGTAATCATTCTTAATGCGTGTAGTTCTGCTAAAAGAGATATTGCATGTTGTCAAATTAAAAAGTTAGGATCATCACACAAATAACATTTTGGATGTTGTCAAATTAAAAGAGATATTACATGAGGAAAAATAAACACAACCTTTATGTATTTGTAAATATAAATATTGTTTGTATTTGATTGTAGATTTGCAAAAATTTGATGAATTATACCATCTGTATTTTATTTTATGTTTCAAGTTTGAGTTTGTAACACCTCATATATATATATATATATATATATATATATATATATATATATATATATATATATATATATATATATATATATATATATATATATATATATATATATATATATATATATATATATATATATATATATATATATATATATATATATAATAATAATAATATATGTTAATTATGGTGCAAGAAACATACAAATAGATGAGAAAGACAAGAAATTAAAATTGAATACAACACAATTCTCATATCCAATACATCTTATCTTCATCATCGCACAACAGAATATAACTTCTACGAAAGTCTTCGTGCCGTCTGCTCATCTGCAGTCTTCAAAACCGATCATCTAACAATTCTTTTGCTTATAACCTCTTCCTGAAAAATAGTAAGAGGATTGGGGTGAGATTACTAAATCTCAATGAGCCTCCTTATCTTAAGGGTTTGCTCGGTTCTACATGGTACATCATAATAAACGGATTCACCTAGAATCCAGGGTTACACCTCACGTCACGGTACAAGTACAAACAAGGATAACACCACCATTGGAAGTCCCATAACTGACCAATGGGGTAATAATACAAACAACAAACATAATATGCAAACCCAAATTTATATGTGAGGAATCAAGAAGTACGTTAGTACCTTTACCACGGTTACGCATTCACGCCCTCGGTGAGTAAACCCAATGCCTAATGTCAAGAGACTCGTACTAACCTATCGCACGACGAAACAGATCATTCCTATATGGAATTCCATCTGCGACGAGTACACAAAGTGACATTGCCTATATGGCGTCACAACCACGTTGGTCATCTACGCACTGATGAATTACTCAAGCACGAAATCGTCTTCTCGACGCATGGCCCACCGGGTGATAGCCTAATAGTGTAGCCTATATGACACCATTAGAGGTGAGTTGCACACAAGGATTGCCTACATGGAAATTTTCTCCCCACCATACCAAGCAATACAAATGAGTTCAAGATGGAATGCCCTCTTTCACCAGCATACACAAGCACATCGCCTTTGGTAGCTCAGACGCGTACGACATACCCAGATCACTCAGCAAGGTATCCAAGATCACTCAGCAAGGCACAAACTAATGATCGCTCAGCATTAGTTGTGGTCATAAGTGATTTACGTCCTGGTATAAGGCCTACTCCGATTCAAGTATATATTTACCGAGATCACACAGCACGACACAAGCAAACATATGCATATCAACTCGTAGACAACATATCCGAATCGTTTTCCCCAAAACGATTGGAACATAATATCATATAATTCTTAATAATAATAAATTTTCTACACATGAAATTTATCACACGTAATTGATCCTTAAGACCATTCACATCATGTTTATTCTCACATTAGTAACCATAGTAGTGCATATAACCAATCAGGGTCACTACATCAGATGGTTCTTGGGATTAGAACCATTCTGCACCTTTGGGAAAAATATTATAATTTTGCCCGGAGGGAGCGGCAGCTGCGGCCTCTGAATATCGAATTTCAAATTACAATGGGGCCTGAGGCCTGCCTCGATCATTTGCAAATGCGAAAAACCAATTCATTGACAGAACTGTCCAAGAGTTCCAATACTCAAAAATCACCACTTCTTACTCGTTATCACAATAGTCAAACATCGAAAATAGGATTTACTACATGCTAACAATCATCAATTACATGCATGCATCACATTTAACTCACAATCCAAAATTCCCATTTGTGTTCATAAAACCCCAAATTTTCCCAAGGTCTCTAACTAGAGACTCACCTTGACTAATTGGAGGATTGAATGGTGAATATTCTGCATAAGAACTCCATTCTTGATCAAAGTTTCTCTTCTAAGTTCCTCAAATCCGTAACTCCCTCCTACCCATTTCTAGCAAGAATTGCTCAACTTCAAACAGGTCTTTCTCCTTTAATAATTAAGTTATAATTACGAATCAATATATCAAATTGAAGGGAATTTCGTGAGCTTTCCAGAAAGTCCGAAATTACCAGAATTGGAGTTACGAGCTAGGAGTTATGGCCTGATTAGTGGAGGTTGTTCCAAGGTAGCGAAAATAGAGTTTGGAATGAGAGAACATGGCTTGTTCCTTCTTTCTCTTTGTTCTCTTGGCACAAAATCTGACTTATAATTGTATCTCCCAAATAATGTCTTATGTCACATGCAATTTTATATTCTGTCCAAAATATCCTCCAATTAAGTAGTATTTACAAGGATGCCACTTGGTTCAATTTTAACCAACTCTTTGATAATCCAACTATTTCACTGATTCTCTCTTATTTAATTCTAATAACTTTTCATACATATGAGTATATCTATTGGGATGTCACAGAGTTGCAACTTTTTTTTAATTATTTAATCTTTAGTATTTATGTTTTAATTATACGGTGAATTTTTATTCACAAATCATATCACTTAACATTTGCTTTCTATTGAGAATGAAGTAAATTGTTTATTTAGCAAGTTTTTATTTTGTTGGTCAGAAATAATATTTCTTTAAATGTAAATACTGAAAAAGTAATAATGTGGGTACTTTTACATTCTCAATATTTGTATATTCTATTGTTTTAACTTTTGACAGTTTTATTAAGCATGATTATTCTTATATAGTTTTTTTTATTTAATTATGATGTGTATTCTTGATAGAAATTATTTTTATGGTTTTGTTATTTTTATATTTTTAATCACAATTAATTTTTTATAATATTATTGTCATCATCTAAAAACAATAATATTATGTTAACGTTAGACATTCTTTAAAAAAATACACGTATAAAAGTACTCTTTGTTAATATAGTCTAAAGAATTTTTATTTTGTAAATTATTTGTTTGAAAAAGTATTGAAATATTCTCTCGATTTTTATATTTTATGTTATTTTAGATATTTTTATCTATATTAACAATTATAATTAATTTGGTTTTTTATTTTAGATATTTTTATCTATATCAAAAACTATAATAAATCTTGTATAGATAAAATTATAAGTGGTTTTATAAAATCATACAATTTATTAGTATTATGAAGATGTATTAATAAAAAATTGGACCTCAAAATTGAAAAAACCCTAACTCTGCTGATATAAAATTATTTAAATCTTTTCAGATTTATCTCCTTTTATCTCTTCGCCATCGAATCCTTATCTCCCACTTGAGCTAAAATTGTGTGAAAATATAGATAAATAGGATGAATGTTGTTTTTGGTTACCGGTTTTGTTTAAAATATATTAAGTTTAACATTATGACTACACTTTAAACAAAGTGAGATAAAATCAAAATACTCCTATTGAGTTTTCTAGTGTTCCAGATATTTATCATCTTTTACTAATTAATTTTTTGATATAGTTATAACTCTTCGAAATTTTAATGAATCTTTAAATATAACAGTTAATATGAGTAATTATAACCATGCAATAAAAGTAATGTTTGATCTTAAAAGTTGCAAAGTTATCCTATAATTTAATGATGAAGCGCCATTACTTGGATGTTGCAAGTTATTCATTGATGAGGTGTTACGTAAAAGTTGAATTAAAGGATTTTTTGTTCTTTTGAATTATCTTGATTTTATTGTTATTGGATTTTTTATTATGGGAATATGCTTGGAATGAGAGCTAGGGATTGTAAAGTAAATTTAAATCATGTTGATTTTTGGTGGTACTCTAATTTGTAATATTTAACTTATTTTTGCTCTAGTTCATGTCTCTTTTACTGAGTCTATCATATTTTTGACTTCTTTCTTCTCTCTTTTTTTGGTAAAAGGGAGGGTCGAAGTCTAAAAGAAAACAACTACATGAAGCTAAATCAACATGTAACCCTTTAGAATCAGACGTCAGAATGTCCTGAACCCACATAAGGGCTTCTTCATATATACAAAAACTTTTGTCTTCAGAACCTTTTGTGGCGAAAATATTTATGCACCTATTGGATTCTATGTACGTATGCGATATCAACATCATATCATGCTCATTAATCAGTCTTTTGATATCTTTAAGAATAGCAACACACTCCACCATATTAATACATCATTCCTCAATAGCGTTGATAACCTCAATCGAGTCCACATTTATCTCCACTCTTTGCAAGCCTAATTCCTTTGTGAGTTTAAGCCCCTCAAATAAGTAGAAGACCAAAAACAACAACAACAACAAAAACAACGACAACAACAATAACAATAATAACAAGAACTGGTGACAGAGTTTTTTTTATGAAAGAAATGATATTTTCAAGCTTGGTTTAGTGGAGAAATACAGTGTCGTAAATGACAGATAATGTTTGAAGGTAGAAGATGAAGTTTTTCTATGTTGAAAGTTTGTATAAGTTTTAGGTTTCATGTGGATCGCTAATGGTGGTGTCTTGGGCGTTGATAGTCAATGTCATGGACGATTGAGATTTATTTAAGGATGGTGAAGAAACTCAATAAATACACTACATACAACAACGGTTGTATTAAATAACAATCGTTGTATGTATTTTAATAAAATATAAAAAATGCAGCAGTATAAAAGCAACAACAACAAGATTCGGCCTCATGATCATCCGTGTTATTTAATGTTTGTAGAATCGCGAGTTAACTCGCAATAACTTACGAGTTACGTTTTATTCCCATGTTTTCGTGTTGCGATCCAGATAACATCGTAAATTACAAACTCGGTAAAATCGACCGAGTTGGAATTCAAAATCGTTTTGTATTTTTGAAGCGGTGCATCGATGTTTTTTGGGGTTTTTATTAAAAAAACCTAATTTTCAAAAACGGGCCAGGATCCGAGTCGGATTTTATTTAATTCTAATTTATTATTATTATTTAATAACAGAATCATATGTCACGATTGAAATTCCCAATAAATTGAAATCTTATCTTTCTATTCTACCCTTCGTAAAATGAGATTCTACGACCTTCCTCATCAATTCCCCAAGCTTCCTCATCAATTCAACCGTTACAATTTACAATCAATTATTCAACATAAATTTTATTCTCCCATTCATGTTTCTTCATAAACTCATCAACGATCCTTCTTTGTTTTCCTTTATTTTTCCTCTCGTGATCTTCTACCCACTATTCTTCTATTTTTCTATGGCTTCAAACCCATCCATACCTCTTGTAACCAACACAAAAATCATACCTCATGTAACCAACACAACAATTGCAAAGAATGGTCGTTGAAATAAATCGGATCCAGCATGAAAGCATTGATTTCCTATTCTAAACACAAAATGGTGGAAGTGTATCTATTGTGGAGGAGAGTTTAGTGGAGGAGTTTATCAACTCAAACGTTATTTAGCTGATACTAGGAAGGACGTTAAGCCTTGCAGAGTTGTTCCATATGAAGTTAAGAAGGGAATAATGACGGTTGTTGTTGATTTGCAAATTAAGCTAATTAAGAAATCAAATTTGTATAACATTGAAGAGACATTGAAAAGCCTAATAGTGTCAGCAAATCCGGTTGATGAAGAAATAGAAGAGAATGAAGATGAAGATAGGGATGTAGATAACTATGCTTATATGGAATTTGATGACATTTAAAATGTTTAGAATAGTTGCTTTTAGATTGTTTTCATTTTGAAGTAATTTTTTCCCAAATATATGGTAATGATTTTGAACTTATGAATTTATGGTTATAACTTTGAACTCATTATTTTTCATTTTGGAGCATATGCATGTAATTTATATATAAAAATATATTTTTCAACTAGTAGTATAATCTTACGATCCTCGAGTTATGATTTTTGAATCCTCTACCAATTTTGAGTAAACTCTCGTTTTTCTAAACATTGGCGCTGCATACAATAATAGTTGTAATAAATAATCGTTGTTGTATGTCTTTTAATAAAATATAAAAAACAACAGTAGAACAATAACAACATCAAGATTTGAACTCGTGACCATGCGCCACATTTTACCACGGTTGGAACTTCCAATTGTGGTGAAAAGTGACTTAAATATGAAAATTAAAAAAAAAATCTAGTTGAATAGATTCTACCACGTTGGATCCTTTGACGTAGTGACTTAGGTGTTGTTGTTTGCGCTTTTTGTAGTAGTATTTGTTTGCATACATTTTGGATGTGTTGTCAAATATCGACAAGGGATTGTGGACCGTGGCCAATTTGCCAAGGATGAAAATTTTATGGCATTTTATGGCAGGTATTACGGTTAAAATAAAACAAATTATTTTATTAGGAGTCAATATTTTGAAATAAACAATGTAATGCCTCAAATTTGTAACATTTTGTTGTAACATTCAAAATGGGTGCATATGCTGCCAAAGGCAAACACCAAACTTGATTCAAGCGATACTAAAAAGCACCATTGTGCAATGTCTGAAATAGGTCAGAAGTGAATCGAACCAGAGTTTTAGATATTAATTTTTTGTGTACAAGGTTGAAACTGAAGATGAAGAAGAGAGAAAAACTATTATAATAAACTTGTTGAGAAACAAACTCTATTATAAAAATCTCTTACAAAACCCTAACTACATACTTGTTTATATATACAAAATGAACTGGCCCATAGGCACAAACAAAAGCTATGCTGAATAATTAAGCTAATAGCTAAGAATAGCTTGTAGAAAATATCAAACTACTCTTTTTGAATAACAATCTCAAAAGCTCTGTTACTTCTGACTAACACCATATTTCTAAATTATTTCTAACATATTTTATCAATATAATAAATTATATTTTAGCTTCTCTTTCCCCCTCTTCTCTCATCCCTTAAAAAACCGAATACAAGAAATAAAATTTTACTTGGGGAGATTTTGATCCCCTTCCATCCTAAAATATTTAACTAAACATTTTTAATTTAAAATATTTTCTTCCCTCCCCTCATTCATCATTAATATAATAATAATTAACTTTTTATATTAGATGATCAATCATTTTCAATACATCTATAATGAATGGTCATTTTTATGTACAGACTACAGTGTTAATATGCAATAATTCTCGATACACCAATAATACTCTTCTGTTTAGTATGCAACATTAATATTTATCATTTTAAAATATTCTGTTAGTATTTAGTTATTCTCAATCTACTAATTTTTAATCATTCTTAATGCATGTAAGTTCTGTTAAAAGAGATATTGCATGTTGTCAAATTAAAAAGTTAGGATCATCACACAAACAACTTTTGCATGTTGTCAAATTAAAAGAGATATTACATGAGGAAATATATACACAACTTTTATGAGAAAAAATAAACACAACTCTTATGTATTTGTAAATATAAATATTGTTTCGATTTAATTGTAGATTTGCAAAAAGTTGATGAATTATACAACATTCTGTAATTTATTTTATGTTTCAAGTTTGAATTGCAACTTTTTTTAATTATTTAATATTTAGTATTTATGTTTTAATTATATGGTGAATTTTTATTCATAAATCATAACACGACTTTTGTTTTCCATTCAAAAGAAAATGAATTATCTATTTAGCAAGTTTTAATTTTGTTTTTGTTGTTTTAATTTTTGACATTTTTGTTAACCATAATTATCTTTATATAGATTTTTTAACTATGATTAGTATTATCCACAGTAATGATTTTTATGGTTGTTAATTTTATATTTTTTTAATCACAATCAATTTTTTTATAATAAAATATTATTATCATCATCTAAAAGTAATAATATTATGTTAACATTAGATATTCTTTAAAAAAAATACTCATAAAAGTACTACTTGTTAATATAGTCTAAAGAATTTTTATTTTGTAAAATATTTGTTTAAAAAAGTATTGAAATATTCTCTTGTTTTTTCTATTTTAAGTTATTTTAAATATTTTTATCCATATTAAAAATTATAATATATTTTGCATAGAAAAATTAAAAGTGATTTTATGAAATTATCTTTTATTACTAATATTGAGAAAAAAAAAATTAACGACTTAAAAGAAGAGGAGATATAAATACATAATACTATAAAGGAAAAAACTTCATCAACAATTCATAGATATTATAGGCCATGAATGTACAATATAAAATTCTTTAATATCTTTTCACAATAATCTTTTTTTAACCTCTTCACTCTACCAACCCTTATCTTCCCCGCACGAGCTATTGTTTTTATGCTTTTATTATATACCTAATATTTATTTAAAATGTAAATATATAAGGATAGTCCATTGTAATTTTGGGTCATCTTCTAAATATAGTATATAAAAAATAGATAGAGAGGATAATGTTGTTGTTTTTGTTTACTAAAATTTGTTTAAAATGTAGTATTAAGTTTAACATTGACTACACTAAAAGTGAGATAAGATAAAAATAAATAATGAAAGTTATAGCTCCAATCTAGTTTTAGTTTTATAAGTGTTTCAAATATTTATCAACTTGTATAAATTTATTTTATAATATAGTGATATTTCTTTGAAATCTTAAAAGTTCGAGTAAAACAATAATATTTACACAGAGTCGGCCTGGACCAGAGCAAACAGACCTCCAAAAGTTAGGCGCCTCATAATTTTTATTTGCGTTTTAGAAGAAATTATATGTTAAAGTATTATATTATATAGAAAGTGTGTTAATTTTATAACATTATTTTAATTTAACCACAACGGTGTTCGATTCCTGGATAATATGATATTGTGCTGAAAATTTAATTCTATCTTTATTAATTATTTGTTTAGTTTTTTTGTTAAAACATAAATTTTAGATAATATTGATATTTTATAAATAAATATAGATTTATCATATGACAAAACTCAATTATGATTAACTTTTATGATAAATTACATTATATGTATTTAATTTATTATTATATTTTATATAGAAAGATATATTATTGTGTTATTTTATAATTAAATTAAAATTTCAATAATATTAGTATTAGTTTTGATTTTTTAATGTTAATTACATATAAAATAAAATATATATTTTTTATTTTTTTATTAAAGACAAACTTTAAAATTTGAATAGAGCTCCAAATTATTTGAGACAATATTGCTACCAAATATTAATTAGAATATGATATTTTTTATACTAATTATACCGAAAAGTAAAGTGATTAATATTTATATTGGTGATATTATTTACTAGAATTTAAATAGATGATATTTTTTTATAAAAAGGATATTTTTATAAAGGTCTATTTTTATTATTTGTCTGAGACCTCTAAATTAGGGTCATGTATTTATAAGTTTTATGTTTGAAAAGTCTTCTCTGTCGACCTTCCTTTAAAACTTCTTTTGAAAATACACTCATATAATCATTTTCAAACGGAATATTTTAATGAGTCTCTAAATCTATCATTATATGACCATTTTGGTGAATAATTATAACCATGCGAGGAACTATAACCATGCAGACTTGGAGTAATTATAAAGTCATCATATTTTCTTCTTCTGCGTTAGCTGATTTTATTGATATTGAATTTTTCATGCAATGGGAATATGCAAGGAATTTTAAAATAAATTAAACCATGTTGATTTTTGGTGGTAATCTAATATGTAATATTTGACTTATTTTGATTTAATCATGTCAATCAATCGTACATTTTATCTCTTTATTCTTTCTTTTGTTTTTGTTTGCATAAGTTTTAACTTTTAACATAGTTCTTTGTAAGTGTTGTCAAATACCAGCAAGGGATGATGGTGTAGATTATATTACAACCACCATGGCCAATTTTCCAAGGATGAAAATGCCATGGCATTTTATAGCAGGTATTACGGTTAAAATAAAACAAATTATTTTAGCAAGAGTCAATGTTTTGAAATAAACAATGTAATGTCTCAAATTTGTAACATTTTGTTGTAGCATGCAAAATGGGTAGATATGCTGCCAAAGGCAGACACTAAGTTTGATTCAAGCGATACAAAAGAGCGCCGCCTTTGTGGATGTTTGAAACGGTCAGAAGTGATTGGTTGTGACCATTGTGAGATGGGAATGGACCATTGTGAGACATTGGCAACCACCACCTTTAGTTCAAGGGATACGAAGGAGCACATTGATGTTGTCACAACATCTATACAAATTTCGTGGAGATGATGAAGTTTGATGATTTCATTTGAGAATGGATCGAGTTTGTTTATTAATATAAATTGCATAACAAAATGAGTCTTATTATTTTTTGGTAATAGAAACTTTTTTCGTTAACTTGTCAAGTGGAGCCAATACATCTTCTATCACTCCTTGTTAATTTTGTTTCCTAGTTGATATTAATCTATTTGCATTTCTAAACTCAACAAAACAAACTCTTGCATTTTCTTTTTTGCCTGTCAGAATAGAACTTACAACATGGTTGAGGCTTTGTTTGAACTTGTACTTCACCATTTGAGCTCACTTGCATTTCAAGATGCATGATCTTGTTCACAATCTAGCTCATTCTATTACATAAGAGGTTTGTTTCATTACAAATGACAGTCGCATGTCGGTTTACTAAAATCAATTCATCAACATCATAGTCTTGAATCCATTTAATTCTCCAATAATGGAGAGCTAATTTTTATGTGATGAGGGTATGGTTGGAATGGGACAAATGGATCGAAAACCTCAAACCAATATCTTCAGAGAAACAAGGTTCCTAGCATGCCATCTGAAAAATAAGATTTGTGGAGACTAAACTTTCATATGCAAACAAAACTGAATGATCATATAAATCAAATAACATAAGTAAACCACTATATCCTTCCATATTCAAACTGCGAATTTAAAATACCGAATTTACGAACCAGATAATGCTTGACTGATGACTACGAAAATACTACAACGCAACAAACACGTTACCTTTCATTAGGATGGAAAAGATTGAATGAATTAATCAATTTTTTCATAGATCACTACGCCATAAAAGACCTACGAAGACACTTTTTTTTGCGTTAAGTGTTACAAATGTGGTGAATTGGGTCACCGAGCTCCTGAATGCAAGAATGATGCGAGGAAGTGCAACAATTGTGGAAGATTTGGTCATTTAGCTGCTGAGTGCAGATCCAGAAGGATAACTTGTTACAATTGTGGCGAAGAAGGACTCACTCGTTCGCAGTGTACTAAGCCAAAGAAAGAGCAAGCTGGTGGGAAAGTGTTCGCTTTGTCAGGATCAGATGTTAAGCCAGATGATCGGTTGATTAAAGGTACATGTTTTATTAATGGCATACCTTTAATTGCGATTATTGATACTGGAGCGACGCATTCTTTTATTGCTTTGGATTGTGCTAAGAGATTAAATCTGGAAATTTCTAATTTGGATGGAAGTATGGTTATTGACACTCCTGCGTCGGGTTCAGTGACTACTTCGTATGTTTGTAGGAATTGTCCTATTGTTATTTTCGATAGAGGTTTCGGTATGGATTTAGTGTGCCTACTGTTCGCGTTAAAAGGTGACACGCTAGAGGATTTGAATCTGAATTCAGATTCTCTGGCTCGAAATGATTTACTCTTTTGATTTGTTTATAAAGATGTCGCGAGCATCAAGCTTTATTATTTTCAACACAAGAAAGATGATTTAATGATTATGAAAAAGGGGAAAGTTGTTAATACCCTCAATTGATATTGATATGCGTAACGACTAGCGCTAGGCTACGCATTGGGAGATCTGAGTAAGGGGGATTGTTATATAAAGGGAATAGATGGAGCACCCTAAATATATATAGTTATCTATAGCTTTATATATGAATATGTTTGATATGTTTGTGTGTTTTAATTGCTATTGCTATGATTGGGAAAGTTTCTCCTTTGGGATTTTAAGAAGGATAGATTATGAAGGATCCTAGTGTTTGTTATTATTGTGCTCGCAAAGATCTTTGGATCTTCTGCATACATATCCCCTAGTGGGAATCAGAGCATTTGTAGCTCAGATCTACAGGGATCTATGGTTTGTTTGGTCTGAGGGAGATAGAAATTTTCTCGCCAAGGATGAGACCTTGTGCCTACGTATTCTCAAAAGGATATTGAGAAAGTCAGAGCAATCGTAGTTCCCACTTATGCTAGTGGAAAGCAACGGGATGTTAGTAAGAGACAGACAAATGTCATCTTGATGAAAAATGTATCTAATCTATTTCATCACATACATTTTTGAAAATATGATTGAAAATCTTTCGTCGTAAGCTATCGGTGTTTTGCTTGAGTGTACAAGCGTTACCACTTACATGTTTAAGAAAGATGTTTGAATCTTTTAACTGTAAGCATTGGGTGTTTTTCTTGAGTGTACAAGCGTTACTACTTACAATTAAGAGGTGTTTTTGTTTGAAAAAAGAGTTTGAAAAGTTTTTTTTGATTGTATGTGATGTGATAGATGAGATACTTCTTCCATAGAGATGATAGATATCTAAATCTCGAGGATAAATTGATTGGATTTAAAGGGATGCTTTTAAGAAGCCCGTGGGTCCTTGTATTGTTAGCCCAAGAGGAGGCATTCTGAGGGTCATCGAGGGTCATCGAGGGTCCTTGTATGAAGCTCAAGAGGAAGCTATAGGGTATGGCTGGCTTTGTCTTTAAAAGGGATTTCACCGGGAAACCATCCTTTTGGAATGAAGAGCAATTTCACCGGGAAATTATACTCTGGGTTCTATCCTAACGCGGGTGATTCTTTGTATTGGAAGCCCAATAGGAGGCTGTTAAGAGATTTCCTGTCTCTTTCATTGTATGATGCCCAAGAGAAGGCTAAACTCAATGAGGAGTTCTTTTGAACGAAGCCCAAGAGGAGGCTGACTCAACAGGGGAGTGTTGTCTTATATGAAGCCTAAGCGGAGGCTAAACTCAGATGAATGAGTTTTCTTATATGAAGCCTAAGAGGAGGCTAAACTCTGTGGGGATAGTTATCTTGTATAAAGCCCAAGCGGAGGCTAAACTGTGCAAGGGATAAATTATCTTGTATAAAGCCCAAGTGGAGGCTACAACTGTGGGGAACCTATTGGTTAGACTAATTGTTATGTTATAATTAGACAGTTGTATAAACAAGTGCGTGTGTGTGATATGTATTCACAGGAGTTTATGAAGGAAATATAAACAATGCAAGATGTTTATTTACAAGAGTTTATGAAATATAAACAAGTGTCTGTGAAACGAACGTTTAAAACGAGCGTAACTTGATTATTTACAAGTTTGAACTGTGTACAAGGAAGTAAATATGTACACGAACGAGCTATTTATGTACAGATGGATGTACATATGAGGGTTGGGACTTACACCATAAGGGAGGCCCATTGGTTTAAAAGCAGTTTCACAGGGAATAATGCTCCTTTTAATACTAATGGTATTCAGTGTATATGTACAGACGAAACAGAAACGAACGATCGAAGTTTATCTGTGTTTGAATAAAAAGTATCTGTATTATGTACAGATGAAAGTTTATATGTATCTAAAGAGGATTTGATATGTACAAAGAAATATTATGTACATAAAAGAATGTTATGGGACTTACACCATGAGGGAGGCCCATTGGTTTAAAAGCAGTTTCACAGGGAATAATGCTCCTTTCAATACCAATGGTATTAAGTGTAAAATGAAAACAGACGGAAGAAGTTTGTCTTGTATTTGAATATTTACAAAGAAGACGTTTGTATTATGTACAGGTAAAAAGATGTGTACATAAAAGAAATGGATATGTACAAAGAAATATATGTACATAAAAGAATGTTTTGGGACTTACACCGTGAGGGAGGCCCATGATCGATTGAGAAATTCGAGAGAAAACGAATTCGGTTTTATCGTTTAAATCGGATCGATCATGGTAAAAAGATGTAAGTTTGATGAAAAGTTTTGAAATGTGAGGTTCATTTATGAGAAGTTTTGAAAAGAATCGGAAGTCGAAAGTTTGAAAATTTCACCTTTTAAAGTGTTTTGAAAAAGTGCTCAGAACGTCATTTTCGGCTCGATTAAAATATAATCAGATGAAAGTTTTTTCTGAAAATTTTTGCACTATCATAAAATAGATACATTTATTGACAAGTGTTCAAAAAATCATCTCAAAATGAGGAGTTTTGATTGGTTAAAAAAAATGTTGAAGTTATGAAGAAAACATGAAAAAATATGAAAGTTTTGAAAAAAAATGGTCTTGTGGAGAGTTGAACCCATGACCATTGGGTGGCATACGTGGAAAAGAGAACTAAAGGCATGCTGGCAACCACTGGGACAAACGCGCGTTTGTGTTTATGAATCAAAAACACGTGTTGATAAAAGATTGGAAATTTTGAATTTTTAAAACTCAAGAACACGCGCGCAGCCATGTTCTTCGTTTTTTATTCTCAGATTCTTCAAACCATGCTATAATCTTCGTTTCTCAATGAAATTAGATGAAGTAAACATGAAAATTGCTCGGTTTTGAACAAGGAATACGATGATGACTGTTAATTGCATTTATTTTTGGTCTAGCATGTTTGACTTTCTGGAATCACGAAGAACCCTAGAAACTAAAATTCCAAATTAAATGATGCATAGTTGATGATTTTTCAATTTGTTTGAGGGCTTATGATCGTGTTAGGTGCAGAAAGAGATTGGCCAAGAGTTTTTGTATTTAAGTTCAAAGAATCATGATATCCAAGTTCGAGTTCTAACCTGTTCAAGTTGAGATCGAAGAAGGTGATTGCGCGTTTCCAGAACTTGTTTTATGATTGCTGTAGCATCATCGGCCTATGTGGAAGCTATAGGGATGGTCTGCTTGCTTTGAATCATCTCAAATCACTCCAGCCAAGTGCACCTGCACAGACTGAGAATGGAAACTCGAATTCTATGTTTAAGCAGTTACAGTTAGTTGTTTATGATTTGGATCATCCCTATGATGTTCATGGATGATGTTTGAGTGCTTAGAACTCAAGTTACTTCAACCAAACCAAGATTTCGAATCATAAGGCAGTTTGTACAAGCATATGTGACATGAAGTGCAATTCTGATTTCTAACTTGTTCTATGTTGTTTTTAAGTTCTAAACAAGTTTGATATTGATATTAGAGCATGTTTGACACCAAAGTTTATCATAGTTTTCACAAGATTTTAAAATTGCAAGTTTTGACAAATGAAACTATGATTTATGGATTTTTGAGTAAGTGGAAGGAAAGCATGGATTTGTATTGCTTTGGTGTAGTTTTGAACTTGAAATGATGCTCTATTTATAGGCCAATGGTTCTGAAATGTTAGGCACAAGTACAATGCTTTTGGTAAATCAAAGTTAACTTAAGGGGCAAGAAAGACTTTTCAAAAGGAAAAAGGAAGCTTCCTCTTTTTACCATGTGTGAAAATCTCAAATTGATCCTATCTCATCTCAATTATTCCTAGCTGATATTTATCAGCTCTAATCTCCATTTGGCAAGGTGGCATTGCTTCTAGATGAAGAAATCTCAAAATGACCTATAAATGTGAAGTTTTGACCTTGAAAAACCATGTTCATGGAGCCTTATGTTTCAATTTCAAAAGTATAGCTAGACTCCATGGATTTGAGAGTTCTTGGACATTTTGGAAAGCTTGTTTCAATAGCTACAACTTTCATCTTTTGAGTTTTTTCCAATTCAAAATGGAACTAGGTGAAACAATGGCATGAAGTTTGGAAAAAATAAGAAATTTTAACACTTAGAAATTTTTCTAAGTGTTGGAACTTTTGACTTTTTGTTGACTTTTCCAAATTCTTTGATTTGTTATGATCATGATGGATCATTTGAAGTATTTTGATGATGGAAAAAGTTTTGTTTTGAAAAATTTGACCAAAAGTCAAAGTTTGACTTTTCTATGCAGATGAATTTTCATCAGATGTTCCAGAAATTGACTGATGAAGTCTGTGAACTTTTGTGATGTTTTGAATCCAAAAATTAGGTCAAGATGTTGTATCTAAGATATAATTACCAATCTCTATCCAAAAAAGTCATTTCTTGCTCAAAAAATCAGAGGATACTCATGCTCGATCAAAACCCTAATTGGTCGATCCTTGATTGATCAGTGATAACAATTGGATATCTGATGATCAGAGGTTGATGATTTGATCAAGATAGATCAAATGAGGTGAGAAAAACTCAAACCCTAATTGGTTGCATGTTGAATCAGATGAAAATCTGATGAAACCCTAATTTTGACTTGTGAATGCTACACCCGATTAATGTTGTCTGAACTGTTAGTTATGCAATGATGCAAATGTAAGGTGGTATATTAGGTAAAAAAATTGGGGTATGACACCTACCTTTAGAACAACTTGATATTATCCTTGGAATGAATTGGTTGGTCTTCAACCAGGTTCATAGCAATTGTTTTGAGAAGACGGTCATATTTCCTGAGGTGGCTAAAGTTGAAGATGTGACTATGTCATTTAAGCAGATGAATTCAGCCGTTAGAGAGGGTGCTGTAGTGTTTATGTTATATTCTTCGACGGAAGTAAAAGGGAAGGCTAAGAGTGGTGAATTACCTGTTGTGAATGAATTTCCAGAAGTATTTCCAGAAGATGTTAGTGAGCTACCACCTGAGAGAGAAGTGGAGTTTGCTATAGATTTAATTCCTGGAACTAGACCGGTGTCGATGGAACCTGTCATACCCCAAAATTTGCCCTCCATCTATTCAAAAGATTTCATACATCTATGCTCAAGGATTCCTCAAGAGTTGATCAGACAAACTCTCTCTTAGACAATCAACCCAAACTAGGGTTTGGTATCTCTCAAGTCAAGATGGATTTCCAACATCTACAATGGCCTTCATGCCTCCTCATATGCTTCAAAGATTCTCCATGTCAAGTTTCAAGCTTCACAAGTCAAGTTTCCTCAGACAATTGCTCAGATGGTTGAAAATCGGGTGTATTGGACAAAAAGTCAACTGTGGTCAACATACAGTCAAACTTCATAATTCTTGGTCAACATCCTCATTTTGAAGTTACATTCATCATTTGATCAAGGGTTGATCATGGTTCATCAAGAAAACTCAAGATTTGCTCAAATGTCAAACTTTCTAAATTAGGGTTTCTAGGTGAAAAGTCAACTGAACTTTGACTGATCATAACTTTCTCATACTTTCTCAGAAATTTTCCCACCAAAGCTCATTTTGAAGGAAATTCAATTCTCTACAAATTCATGTCTCACAAGAATGTCCAAAAAATGCTTCATTTGAGAGGTATAGCTCAAAACATTACAGGTCATTTTCAAAGTCAACAAAAAGTCAACTTTTTGATTTGAAGATATATTGAGCATGGTAACTCCAATTGAGATGAGACCAAAGACATTGTTTAGAGGACTCTTAGAGCTTTCCAAAAAGTCCAAAAAACACTCAAAAATGTGGAAAATTGAGCAGGTTACACCATTCACAAGTTGGGCAATTTTGGAAGAATGCACAAAGAGAGATACTTCAAAAAATCAAATCTTTTGCAAATGGGCCTACTTTTTCTTCATCCTAACTTGTTCCTCATGCAATTAGGAATATCCAAGCCCAATGCCACAAATTTTTGATTTATTTTTCTATTTAATTTGTAATTTATTTATTTAAATGCAAATTAAGTCTTAAAATAAATTATAAAATCAAAATTAATTGGAAGATTGATTTGTATTGCTTTCTTGTGATCCAATCAACCCATAAATGCCAGCAATTTCGAAATTAGATCAAATTTGGCAAGATTGGATTGAAATTGGACAAAATTTGAAAATTTGATTTCATGAGAATATCAAAATTTGATTTCCATTGAATGTTGATCAATTCTTTCCAAAAACCATTCCAAATCCATCCAGTATAAATATATGATGCATACCTATCAAGAAAAGAGGAAAAAATTGCTCCAGAAACCCTAACCTAAAATCAAAATTTCGTGTTCTTGAAGCAACTTGCAATTCTAGTTCCAGCCATCCACAGCCGATTTTGAGGATTCCATTGCATTCCTTGGGTTGTTTAGAGTCGATCCAGACTCTTATATCATTCAAAACCATCAAGAATTCATCAAACACGATTTCGGTTTGTCAAGTTTCTTTCAAAATCGATTTTCATCATTCATGCATTATTAATCTGTTTTGATTGTTTGTTCATGTTTAGAATCAAGTTTGCAAGCGATCTGGGTAAGCCAATCGTGTTTCCATGGCCTGAATCGTGATATACCATAGCTAGGGTTTCTGAGCTCGATTTAGGGCTTTGCTTAAATGGAAAAATTGGACCATAAGACCCATACCAGTGTGTTCGGAATGCTTCAAGGAATCGAACCATGCCTTTAGAATTAATTTATATTATGTATGCTGCGTTTTCTATTTAGCCAGGGCCTGTAGCGTCGAAGAAAGACCGGCGCTAGCTTCAAATATTCAAAGCGAAGATGATGAATTGGCGCGGATGAAGGCGAGGGTGGCGCGTGTTATTTTCAAATCGATCCGTTTCAAACGATGGCGCGTTGGCTCAGTTGGTCAAGCATGTGGATCTTAAGGTTTGAAAGGGATGTCCCCAGTTCGATTCCTGGTTCAGACAATCCTTTTTTTTCACTTTTACAAAACTCTATTTTCCTATTTTCTTTTATTTTAATATTTTCCATTCATTTTAATTTCTTTTCATATTTTTTATTCTGTATTAAAAATTACCAAAAATATTTTTTCTTTTTACATTATTTTTCTAAAAACCTTTATTTAATTTAATAAATTAAAAAATATAATTTTTGCATGCATATTTATTTTATTTTTATTTTAGCATTTAAATCACTTTTAATTGCATTTTAATTATTAAATCTTTTCTAAAAAATCCCAAAAAATTATTTTAACTTATTTATCTTATTTCCAGCATATATTAATTTTCTCATATTAAAATTTGCATTTTTTCTAACATTTTCTCTTATTTCGATTTTATCATATTTCCCGATTTTCTTATTCTTTCACAGGTTGCTCCGATTCGGACGTTTTTCTTTTATCGTTTTATTTTTCCAATAATGTAATTGCTCATGGGTTGTAATAGCTTTAATTAGGATTTTACTTTCCGCAGTTTAAATTATGTATCTGCCCCAAAGCCATGTAATAGCGTAGGTTTATCTTTCTGCATCTTTACATTCCGCATTTTTAATTTCCGCACCCTATAAACTGTTAGTAACTAGGCGTGTATGGCAAGATAATAATTGGACATAGCTCACACTAATCTTCAAGATAAAATATCTGAATTTGACACACTTCTCTCACACACGCACCCCTTAGGGTAATTCTCTCTCGATGCCTTTCGATTCAAAATGGTCATGTCCCTCGAACGTAGAGGTATTCTAGCACCATTGCCTTCCAAACAAATCATCATAGTCCCTTCGATACAAAGATCATAAGACCCACGATGTCGCCTCCGAATACATGATCTTGACCCTCGATTGTCGCCTACGAAAAATGATGATAGTCCCTTCGAATGTGCTAGGATACTTCCTACAAGTTGCTTTCGATGACCATCCGATGTCCCTTCGAATGTCCCGCTTACATCCAACGAATGGAGCTACCTACTAACTAATGGTATGGCTAGCGTTATTCTAAAGGAATGTAGAAGTACAACAAAACAACCAATTCTGAGTGGGTAAATAAGTCTCTTAGTTGCTTGCTCTATCAAATGCTTTTCACACCACACACTTCCTTCAAAGTTCAAATTCTTTTCAAAACAAAACATTTCGAACACTTCGTATACACTCCTACATGAGTCATTACAAAGTCAAAGCGAAATGCCTTTTTTCAAAACATTTTTTGTCAAACACACAGAAAGCAATTTTAAAAAGTGATCTAGAGCAACTAAGAGCCCGTAGATAACTACGGATGGAAAGGGGTGTTAATACCTTCCCTTTTCATAACCATTCTCCGAACTCGAAATCTAACGAAGGTCTTTTTTTACTTTTACCTTCCCTTAATTGGATAAAAATAAAAGTCGGTGGCGACTCTTGCTATCCGCACATTTGGATACAAAAATCCTATAAAGTCAGTTCACCGTATTACAGAACTGGCGACTCTGCTGGGGACACACCCTTAAAAGAGAGAATTGCCTTAGGGATGTCTAGATAACCTTTAATGCTTTCTGTTTGAATTGTATGCTTTATCTTTAAGGGTTGCTTGGGTATTATATCTGTGGGGGATCCTACACCCGGATCCGGGTTTCCTTTTAGGTAAGTAGCATTAGATCATCGCGACCGCTAGACGTATAACTAAACGGTCAACATGATGGCTACGTTAGCGTGACACTTTGGTTGTCCCGATACTCTTCATTCCCAAGTTGAAGATAGTATTTGGCTTCCGCGTGGTGTCATCAAGCGCTAACTAAACTTTTAGAACCTTAATTGACCCATCTTGGCCATTAGAAGGTAGTGAGATGGCCAGCTTTGGTGTAGACCGAGGTTGGTTGATACTCGATACTACGCTCATTGAGATCCAGACTTTTGGGATATTTTCGATCGACCACTTGGCGTCGTATTGAAATAAGCGCCTCGAGAAAGATCGTGATGTGAGATTCCTAGAACCGGTTACTATTATAGGACAGGATGAACCAACTCAAACTTTTGGTGGGGTAATCACCTATACCTCATGCAAGCCTTAAACCTAGGCTCATTGTGTGAATTGTTTGTGTGTGCTAAACATGACATCATGACATCATTCGCATTGCATATCATTTCTAACTATTTCAAGGACCTAGGGATTTATCTTTGCTCTTTTTGTAGGGTGTTATGGCTTCTAGAAAGACTATCCGAATCAACTTCATGGGTATCCCTTCAACTCAAAGAATTGGTTTGAAATTCCGACCATGCTCGGTTCATCAAAAGACATGGTTATCTACTTGATTTGGTTATCTCGGTTTTGAAGAAGATATGATGCATGTCCTATTCGGTTCTTTGATCCAAACACCATTGCTTTACCTTTCCAGTTATCGATTGGTTCCTACCTTGGAAGAATTCTCTAAGCTACTTGGGATACCTATTCTTGATCAAATGCCATTCACCGGTTTAGAAAAGGTTCCTAATTTCGAAGACATCGCATCAGCCTTACATCTTAAGCGCTCAGACATTGAAGCCAATTGGGAAACAAGAAGCGGAGTTAAGGGTTTACTTTCCAAGTTTCTAATTAAGAAAGCCCGAGAATTCCTCAAAGTTATGAGTTTCCATGCATTTGAAAACATTGTGGCCTTATTAATTTATGGTTTGGTTCTATTTCCTAACTCGGATCAATTCATAGATATCAATGCCATCAAGTTGTTCCTTACCTGCAATCCAGTGCCTACTTTACTTGGAGACATCCTGCATTCTCTCCACACTCGTACTACCAAAAGACAAGGAACTCTCATGTGTTGTATCCCGTTACTTTCAAGGTGGTTTATTTCGCACCTTCCTCCATCAGTTTTGAAGAACGAACAAAGGTTGAGATGGTCTCAAAGATTGATGTCACTCTCTCATTCCGATATCCGTTGGAATCTTTTCTCTCAAAAGGACTTCACATTCATTGAGCGTTGTGGAGAGTTCCCTAATGTACCGCTCCTTGGTATAAGGGGAGGTATTACTTATAACCCTTCCTTAGCTCTGCGTCAGTTTGGTTTTGCTCGAAGAGATGGTCCACATGATATGCTTCTCCAAGATGTTGTGTTCGACTACAACCACGATCTCCAGAATTACCGACGAAGGTTCATACATGCTTGGGGCATGGTAAAGAAGACTGATACCAAGACTTTGGGGCACCCGAACTCCATTCCTTGGGAACCTTACCTCAAATGGGTGCGAGCTCGAGCTCAAAACCTCATGATGCCATTCACGCTGTTTTACGGTAATTATGGAACTGTTGCTATAGGTGGCGTACCTATCTTCTCCATCGACATGCCTACGATTTTGAAGACTTGAAGAGATCCGGATTCAACTTAAAGAAGAAAGGGATACCTTTGAAGCTCGATGTTACATGCGAGAAGAAAGTTCTAGAGTTGACCAAGCTACTTCACGAGGAGCGAAACATCAATGCCTACATCGGCACCAAGAGGAAGCGCCCATGGGAGACTTAGAGCTTTAGGATGTTTTTGTTTTCTTTTATTGTTTTGAACTATCTCTTGTACTTAAAAAGAAAAAGAATAATAAAGAGAGTACTAATAAATGTTTGTTCATTGCTTGTTTAACAAATTTAAATCTCTAAGGTCCTTGAAAACATTGCATTGCATTCGCATAAACATCGCATAGCATAGCATAACATTGCATCACAGGTACATTGGAGATTGGTTTTCTCATTTGCTCGCTATTTATTTTAGCAGAAATGGCTCTGAGCAGATCAAAGATCTTCAAGCTCAGAATGCTCAGTTTCAGCAGATGTTTACCAACTTGATCCAAGGCCAAGAAGATCTGAAGAAGCTCATCAACAAGAAGAAGAAGGTTGTTGGTCTCCTCAATATGGGCAGACGTTTCAAAGGGGTCCTAAGGTGGTCGGCCGTGAGCTCTCTGAAGGAAGTGTCCATACCGAGGGAGTACCAAGGGTGATGAAGGTGAGCAGCGTGAACCAAAGAAAGGAGGAGAGGACCATTCGATTATAGCCAACACTCGATGAAGATGACAAGTACAAACAACTTGAAGACCGTCGAATCTTGTGGAAAACACGAAGATGTCCGGCTGAACTTGATGATCGAGTCTGTTCCGGTGTTGTGATTCCTCCCAAGTTCAAAGTTCCTACTTTTGCCAAGTATGATGGCATGTCTTGCCCTAAGCATTTGAAGTCCTATGTTGGAAGATCAATCCCCACGATGACGAAAAGTTGTGGATGCACTATTTTCAAGAGAGTTTGTCCGAACCCGTTGGAATGGTACTATCGACTAGAGAATGATATCCGTACTTGGAGTGATTTGGTGATGCTTTCTAGACATATGAGTACAATCTTGAATTGACACCCACTCGCATGCAACTACAAAGCATGTCTATGGGTCGTGACGAGAAGTTCAAAGTATGCTCGAAATGGAGAGATCTAGCGGAAGAGTTCAACCACCCTTGTCCAATAGGGAGTTGGTTGATATGTTCATGGGAACACCGACAGCCCGTTCTTCAATCATCGATTGGAAATTCTTCATCCGGATTCACCGAACGATATTGACGAGCGCATTGAAGCGGTATCAAGAGTGGGAAGATCCATGTAGAGTCATCTTCAAATCTTTGAAGAGATCTTTTGGTGGTAAGAAGCCAATCTTGTGTGGTCGAAAAGCCGAGCCAAGTCCGACCGTGCTCAATCGTGGGGCGTTGTGATCTCGATCCTACATCAGCCAACCTCGGTGAGACAGCGTAACGAGCAGCGCCACGAAGACGGTTATGAAGATCAACATGCCATTGTCGCAAGCCTTGCAACACATCTTGGCGGTGATTACCTTGAGGATCCTCCTCGAATGTCAACACTTCCTCTCAAGTACAATCCTAATGCTAAGTGTGCTTACCATTCCAACAGCCAGGGCGACACGACAATTGTTGGGCTCAAGAACAAGATTCAAGATATGATTGAAGCTAAGCGATTGAGTTTGATCCTCTGTTGAGACTCGAATGTGATCAATGCTCCTATGCTAACCATGACAAGAGTTCCAATCTTTGTTGGTGGCGATACTTATGTTTTCAACATAGATGACTTGACCATTCCTCGATGATGTTAAGAAGAATTTGTTGCAAGCGGTGTCAATCCAGGATGCCCGAGAATTTTCGTTGGTGCTCGTGCACGATGGTTGTGCTTGGTTGAGAAGACGCGTTCGATGCATGATGGACAACCGTGAGATACTATTTCGAAACCACTGCGGCGTGTGAAGAAATGTCTAAGTTGAAGATTGACAATGCAAACGAAACCGTACCATCGTGTGGGATACCTTGGGACAGCCAAGTGGAAAGTATGATTACATGGTGAAGTACATCCGATAGTTACAAGATTCCTATTGAAGGCGTTAAAGGCGACGGATGGGGTGACGATTTCCACGAAGACTATGTTGATGTTAACACAATAAGGATTTCCTCTGCGATCCGTGCCTAGAGTGGCACCTCTCATTATCACTTCTCCAAGACCGGTGCCATATTCCTCGACAAGGCTATCCCTTGGAATTATGGAGCTGATGTTTACTATCATGGCGTCAAACAAGATCCTCTGACCATTGAAGATCTGACCATTGAAGCTACCATTCTTGACATTGACAACATCACCGGATCAAGCAAGTTGACGAGCCGGAAGGTATTCTCTCAGATCTCTCCTCCAAAAGACACTGCGACTCCATTCGCATTCCATTACTCAATCAATATCCCTAGAGGAAAGAACGGTGACTCATCTTGCTCAACGAAGTACCAAAGGAAGTTCGAAGACACCTCCAAACAAGAAATGGAGGAAATTCTGAAGATTATCAAGAAGAGTGACTACAATGTTGTGGAACAGTTGGGACAGACTCCTTCCAAGATCTCAATGCTTGCTCTGCTCTTGTGCTCCGAGGCTCATGCTAATGCCTTGGTGAAGTTTCTGAAGAATGCTCATGTACCGCAAGACACTACCATCGACCAATTCGAAGTTTGTATTGCTAGCCTGGCTGCCAACAACGGCCTAGGCTTCTCTGATGCTGATTTGACTCCTTTCGGAAAGAAACACAACAAAGCCTTGCACATCTCTGTTGAATGCAAGGGCACTACATTGTCTCATGTTTTGGTTGACACCGGTTCTGCTCTGAATATCCTACCGAAGACTGCTTTTGATCGGCTTGATGTCGAAGGGTTGGTTCTGAGACCCAGTGACATTATCGTGAGAGCTTTTGATGGTTCTAAGCGAACAGTGCTTGGAGAGCTCACTCTGCCTGTTAAAGTCGGTTTCCAGACTTTCGAATCTACTTTCTTTGTCATGGACATCTATCCAACCTACTCTTACCTACTTGGGCGCCTTGGATACATGGGGCGTTACCTCTACACATCGATGAAATACCGGTGAAAGGGAAGGTTGTCACGATGTGGTGAAGAAGAATATATGGTCATCTACGGTCATTCCGATACCTCGAGATGGAAGGAGAATTCTTTGAGACTCCTGTCAAGCTTTTGAGACAATTCCAGTCATGCTGTTGACTCTCCGGTCCTCCCGTTACACAAGTCCCGCCTAGGATGGCCTCGAAAGATGCTCAAGCTTTGTTGAAGAAGGTAGTACTATTTGGGGTCGACTCGATCTTCCTTTCAAATCGATAAGACGGTTTAGGCTTCACCATCAAAGGTCGGAAGATGATACGCGAGCGTGCCGCCAACTTCCCTTCCGCATCGCCAAAGTGGAATCCATGCTATAGAAGACAACGACAACGACTTCGACATCGCAAGTGGATCTTCCCACTCGGATCATGGGCTCGGAATTGGAAGGCGAAGACGTCATACCAATCTCCTTTAGCCAGGAGTAATTGCTCTTGTTTTGTTTTGCTTTTCGTATTTCTTTATGTTTTGAACAATAAACTTTGAAAGCCTAGTGCCTTACCCGGGGCATCATGGTTCGTTTGCGAGGGTTATTATCTGTCATTTGCGTATTTTCATTCAATAAATTTGTTGGACTTTTGCATTCAATTGTTTGTTTCCTTTCTTTACTTTATCACCCCTTCAAAAGGCTATGTGTTTCTTACACACACCCACGTGATACACTGCAGAATCACTCCGAATCTCGTTAATAACAGCTATGCTAGTACTAAATATGACTTTGATAATCCGATCTACCAAGCCGAAGGCGAAAGTGAGGAAGATTGTGAAGTGCCGGAGAACTTGCGGCTCTACAAGAAGAAGCGAGTTATCTGACCACACGAAAAGCAAGTCGAGGTTGTGAATTTGGTCTTGTGAAGAAAAGAGATCAAGATAGGGCGGGTCTTGAGCAGTGTTAAAGAAAGGTTGGTTCGGATGCTACGAGACTATGTTGAGGTTTTGCTTGGTCATACGAAGACATGCTGGTTTGGACATTGATATTGTGGTGCACGATTGCCAACTAAAGAAGGTTTTCTCGGTAAAAGCAGAGGTTAAATCGCATGCGTCCGAGATGTCGAGAGAGATCAAAGCCGAAGTTATGAAGCGGTTCAACTGGTTTCCTAGCCGTTACTTCCTATCCCTGGGTTGCTAATGTGGTACCCGTACCTAAGAAGGATGGTAAGTACGAATGTGTGTGGATTACAGAGATCGAACAAAGCAAGTCAGAAAGATGACTTTCCACTTCCTCATATTGATGTTCGGTTGACAATACCGCTCGGCATAAGGTTTTCTCCTTCATGGATGGTTTCTCCGGTTACAATCAGTTAAAATGGCTCCGAAGACATGGAGAAGACTACTTTTGTTACGGTGGGGCACTTCGCTACAAGGTTATGCCGTTCGGATGAAGAACGCGCCACTTATCGTGCTATGGTGACATTATTTCATGACATGATTCATCACGAGATAGAGGTCTCGTCGGCGACATGATAGCTCGATCACGGTGAAGAAGAACATCTTGATCATTTGCGAAACTATTTGATTGAAGAAGTGGGGTGAGACTTAATCCCAACAAGTGCACTTTTGAGTCGGATCAGGAAAACTCCTAGGGTTTGTAGTCGGTGGAAGAGGTATTGAGGTTGACCTGCGAAGGTTAAAGCTATTCAAGAGATGCCGACTCCGAGAAGGAAGTCGAGGTTTCTTGGGCGATTGAACTACATTGCGATTCATTGCACACCTAGCGCTGTGAGCCAATCTTCAAGTTACTAAAGAAAGATCAAGTGGTAGAATGGAATGGCGATTGCGGATCGCTTTTGACAAAATCAAGGAGTACCTGAATCCTCCATCCCGATACCGCCCGAAGGAAGACCTCTTATCATGTACTTGCGATGTTAGAGAACTCAATGGGGTGTGTGTTGGGGCAACATGGCGAGTGCAGTCGAAAAGAGCATGCAATATACTACCTTAGCAAAAGTTTACCGGTGAAACAAGATACTCACACTTGAGAAAACTTGCAACGCTTTGGCTTGTGTCGCCGACTAAGGCAGTATATGTTGACTCACACTACCTTGTTGATTTCCAAGATGGATCCGATAAAATACATATTTGAGAAACCAGCTCTCTCGGAAGAATAGCAAGATGGCAAATGATCTTGACCGAATCGACATCGGTACACTTCTCGGCAATCAAAGGAAGTGTGGTAGCCGATCATTTGGCTCATCAAGCCGTAGATGACTATCGATCTATGCGTTAATTTCGAGATGAAGATGTTTTACTAGTTACAGATTGTGAAGAACCAGCCCGAAGGACACGAACAAGGATCCCGATGGACTATGGTCTTTGATGGAGCCTCGAACGCACTTGGTAATGGCATTGGCGCCATCATTACATCCCTACGGGACATACTCCTTTCACCGATTATGTTTCGATTGCACGAACAACATGGCCGAGTCAGGCGTGCATCATGGGTCTTAAAGTCGCTATTGACTTAAGAATCAAGTTCTTACGAGTGTATGGAGACTCGGCTTTAGTGATCGATCGGATAAAGGCGAGTGGGATCGAAGCATCCGAATCTCATTCGTATCGAGAGCATGTTACGAGCTTGATCCCTACTTGAAGAAATCACTTTCGGTCATATTCTACGAAGAGAATCGGTTGGCGGGCGCATTAGCTACTATGTCGTCTATGTTCAAGGTCGAGATGGGACAACGAGGCTCCCGGATCATCATTGAGAAGTTCGACGAACCATATTGTTGTGAGCTTGGAAGAGAAACCTTGGTACTATGGCGTGAAGAGGTATCTTGAGACTCGGGAATATCCAGGGCAACCCCTTCTCTCTTGTATGCGGTATGGAAGCCGTCTTACCCATCGAGTTCGGATACCCTCGACGAGTCCTCGGGAGGCGAGTTAGGCGAAGACGATTGGATCCGACTCGCCTTGACGGATTAATTTGATTGATGAGAAGCGACTCGCGTCCATCGCCATGGACGATTACGAGCGGATGATCGAGCATTTAACAAGAAGGTCAAGCACCCAAGTCGGTGATCTAGTAGTCAGCGCATCATTCTTCCACAAGGTGATCCGGGGCAAATGGACTCCCACCTGAGGGACCATTTGTAGTCAAGACGATTTTCCGGAGACTATGATACTTAGCACCATAGATGGTGAAGACTTCCCACACCACTGAGCGAGACATAGTCAAAAATACTACGCATAAAAGAGACCCGCTAGGTCGGCGAACCTAGGCAAAAATAAGGGCATCTGGCAAACCAAAGGTTCGGGCAAAATAAAGGATATATACAAAACATGTATCGAAAACCGGCTTGGGCAAAAAGTATCCGGCGAAAACCGAAAGGCGGTCTAGGCAAAAGTTAGGGATTTAAGCGTCGACTATGTTTCTTCGGATCACACGCTTCGGACTACTATTAGCATTCAAGGTTCAAATGGTGAAGATCGTCTACTCACTTTCTGCGAAGGAGATGAGATAGTTGAAATATATGAGTACTAGCATAGTTGGAACTTAACGAGATTGTTTCGCATAGCTTTTTACCTTTCTTGTGTACAAACTACTTGGCCATCGCCACCTTTCAAATAAGCATAAAATTCTTTCTCTTTACAATTTCCATTGTTTGTCGTTTGCAATAAGTCCAACGTTTGCTTTGAATGACTATCGCGTTTGACAATAAGAATCTAATCACAAACATATGAAAAGTGAACATTCAAAAGTACTTACTACGGGTTCTAGGAATTGGGATGACAACGAAAGTCAACAAATAGTTCCCCAGAGCATAAAGGTGTCACTCACAACACATTCCCCAACGAGTATATGTTAATCCACGGTGATTCCACTCAACCGAGCAACGTTACATCGTCTCAGCGGTAACACTTCATCCCTGGATATTTCTCAATCCTCCCCTTCTCCCAAGGTATCCGGACCCAAGACTTGGTCGGATAGTGCATCGGAGAAACATACACCTTTATTCCCGGCCGGAGGTTACAACGGACTCAGACTCTTCTAACCCGGTCTCCCGACAACTATCAAATGCTCTCCGGCGAGATCTACACTCGGAATCCCCAGTAGAGCGCCTCTTAAATTTCCTCAGCAGGATCTACATACAAGGTCCCCAACAGACAGCCTCCCAGACTCTCCTCAGCAGGGTCTATGAGATCTCCGACAACGAGCTTCTCAAATCTCTTCCTTCCTCAACAATATATAGGCCCAAGAATTGGTCAGATAGTGCATCGGAGAAATCCAGGATATCTTTCTTCTCCTTCAAAAGCGGGGTTCTCACCTACACAATTCCCCAAGCAGGAGTCAGAAATCCTCAAACAGAGCATCCGCATCTTCTTCAAGATGGATATGTTTTGAAATACCACAACATCTATCATTCATACATTTCTCATAAAGTCATAATTCATGCATATGTCATTCATATACACTGTCATGCATCATACTTTGCATAAGACTAACAAATATTCTATCAAAGTTTCTCTTGTTTTCTCCAAAGCAGTGTGATCACTACGCAAACGGTCCGAGATTAAGCCCCGAGCCGGCGGAAAACTATCGAAAGACCGCCGCAAGGGTCGAGATTAAGCCCGCGGAAAACTATCTCGAACCGCCTCCGACGAGCGGTCGAGTTAAGCCTCGAACCGCGGAAAACTATCAGAAAGACCACCTCGGTTATCCTCCGATAATGAGCAATGGATCAACACCGATGCACAGGGAAGCTACCCACATTTTGCCAACTCGGTCTCCCTCGGAGTAATCAACACGAAGATTTATTCGATTCCTTATTATCAGCAACTACAGATGCGTGCGACTCGATTGCCTTGGATGGCATCTTAAGCCCATCTCACTAACTTGTCAACATTTCTTCACTTTCGAATCTGCATATATGGTTAAAATCAATACGGACCAATAACTTCATTCAAAGTGAACACGAAGTCTAACGAGCGACTCCCGGATGGCATCTTAAGCCCATCTCCTCTCCGTTCGGGAACATCTGAGTCTAACATGCGACTCACTCCCGGCATCGATCTTTCGGATGGCATCTTAAGCCCATCCCGTCAATTCTCCTATCAACAACCTCGAGTCTAGCGTATGACTCATTCACGGCTTCTCCAAGCGGCATCGTAGCCCGTTCCGCATCATCCACCAGTGCAAATTTTCGGTGTACTCGGTGTTCAATCATCTTCTACCTCCGGTCACGAAGACAAGCATGTCAATCTAACCCTTCGATACAAGGCGATTGAGCAGGGCAGCTGTCATACCCAAAATTTGCCCTCCATCTATTCAAAAGATTTCATACATCTATGCTCAAGGATTCCTCGAGTTGATCGGACAAACTCTCTCTTAGATAATCAACCCAAACTAGGGTTTGGTATCTCTCAAGTCAAGATGGATTTCCAACATCTCCAATGGCCTTCATGCCTCCTCATATGCTTCAAAGATTCTCCATGTCAAGTTTCAAGCTTCCTGAGTCAAGTTTCCTCGACAATTGCTCGGATGGTTGAAAATCGGGTGTTGGACAAAAGTCAATTGTGGTCAACATACAGTCAAACTTCATAATTCTTGGTCAACATCCTCATTTTGAAGTTACATTCATCATTTGATCAAGGGTTGATCATGGTTCATCAAGAAAACTCAAGATTTGCTCAAAAGTCAAACTTTCTAAATTAGGGTTTCTAGGTGAAAAGTCAACTAAACTTTGGTGATCATAACTTTCTCATACTTTCTCGAAATTTTCCCACCAAAGCTCATTTTGAAGGAAATTCAATTCTCTACAACTTCATGTCTCACAAGAATGTCCAAAAATGCTTCATTTGAGAGGTATAGCTCAAAACATTACGGTCATTTTCAAAGTCAACAAAAGTCAACTTTTGATTTGAAGATATATTGAGCATGGTAACTCCAATTGAGATGAGACCAAAGACATTGTTTAGAGGACTCTTAGAGCTTTCCAAAAAGTCCAAAAAACACTCAAAAATGTGGAAAATTGAGCAGGTTACACCATTCACAAGTTGGGCAATTTTGGAAGAATGCACAAGAGATACTTCAAAAATCAAATCTTTTGCAAATGGGCCTACTTTTTCTTCATCCTAACTTGTTCCTCATGCAATTAGGAATATCCAAGTCCAATGCCACGAATTTTTGATTTATTTTTCTATTTAATTTGTAATTTATTTATTTAAATGCAAATTAAGTCTTAAAATAAATTATAAAATCAAAATTAATTGGAAGATTGATTTTTATTGCTTTCTTGTGATCCAATCAACCCATAAATGCCAGCAATTTTGAAATTAGATCAAATTTGGCAAGATTGGATTGAAATTGGACAAAATTTGAAAATTTGATTTCATGAGAATATCAAAATTTGATTTCCATTGAATGTTGATCAATTCTTTCCAAAAATCATTCCAAATCCATCCAGTATAAATATATGATGCATACCTATCAAGAAAAGAGGAAAAAATTGCTCCAGAAACCCTAACCTAAAATCAAAATTTCGTGTTCTTGAAGCAACTTGCAGTTCTAGTTCCAGCCATCCACAGCCGATTTTGAGGATTCCATTGCATTCCTTGGGTTGTTTAGAGTCGATCCAGACTCTTATATCATTCAAAACCATCAAGAATTCATCAAACACGATTTCGGTTTGTCAAGTTTCTTTCAAAATCGATTTTCATCATTCATGCATTATTAATCTATTTTGATTGTTTGTTCATGTTTAGAATCAAGTTTGCAAGCGATCTGGGTAAGCCAATCGTGTTTCCATGGCCTGAATCGTGATATACCATAGCTAGGGTTTCTGAGCTCGATTTAGGGCTTTGCTTAAATGGAAAAATTGGACCATAAGACCCATACCAGTGTGTTCGGAATGCTTCAAGGAATCGAACCATGCCTTTAGAATTAATTTATATTATGTATGCTGCGTTTTCTATTTAGCCAAGGCCTGTAGCGTCGAAGAAAGACCGACGCTAGCTTCAAATATTCAAAACGAAGAAGATGATGAATTGGCGGAATGAAGCGAGGGGTAGCGTGTTATTTTCAAATCGATCTGTTTCCAAGCGATGGCGCGTTAGCTCGATTGGTCAAGCATGTGGATCTTAAGGTTTGAAAGGGATGTCCCCAGTTCGATTCCTGGTTCAGACAATCCTTCTTTTTTTTCACTTTTACAAAACTCTATTTTCCTATTTTCTTTTATTTTAATATTTTCCATTCATTTTAATTTCTTTTCATATTTTTTATTCTGTATTAAAAATTACCAAAAATATTTTTTCTTTTTACATTATTTTTCTAAAAACCTTTATTTAATTTAATAAATTAAAAAATATAATTTTTGCATGCATATTTATTTTATTTTTATTTTAGCATTTAAATCACTTTTAATTGCATTTTAATTATTAAATCTTTTCTAAAAAATCCCAAAAAATTATTTTAACTTATTTATCTTATTTCCAGCATATATTAATTTTCTCATATTAAAATTTGCATTTTTTCTAACATTTTCTCTTATTTCGATTTTATCATATTTCCCGATTTTCTTATTCTTTCACAGTTGCTCCGATTCGGACATTTTTCTTTTATCGTTTATTTTTCCAATAATGTAATTGCTCATGGGTTGTAATAGCTTTAATTAGGATTTTACTTTCCGTTTAAATTATGTATACGCCCAAAGCCATGTAATAAGCGTAGGTTTATCTTTCGCATCTTTACATTCCATTTTAATTTCCGCACCTATAAACATTAGTAACTAGGCGTGTATGGCAAGATAATAATTGGACATAGCTCACACTAATCTTCAAGATAAAATATCTGAATTTGACACACTTCTCACACGCACCCCTTAGGGTAATTCTCTCGATGCCTTTCGATTCAAAATGGTCATGTCCCTCGAGCGTAGGGTATTCTAGCACCATTGCCTTCCAAACAAATCATCATAGTCCCTTCGATACAAAGATCATAAGACCCACGATGTCGCCTCCGAATACATGATCTTGACCCTCGATTGTCGCCTACGAAAATGATGATAGTCCTTGAATGTGCTAGGATACTTCCTACAAGTTGCTTTGATGACCATCCGATGTCCAATGTCCGCTTACATCCAACGAATGGAGCTACCTACTAACTAATGGTATGGCTAGCGTTATTCTAAAGGAATGTAGAAGTACAACAAAACGACCAATTCTGAGTGGGTAAATAAGTCTCTTAGTTGCTTGCTCTATCAAATGCTTTTCACACGACACACTTCCTTCAAAGTTCAAATTCTTTTCAAAAACAAAAACATTTCGAACACTTCGTATACACTCCTACATGAGTCATTACAAAGTCAAAGCGAAATGCCTTTTTTCAAAACATTTTTTGTCAAACACACAGAAAGCAATTTTAAAAAGTGATCTAGAGCAACTAAGAGCCGTAGATAACTACGGATGGAAAGGGTGTTAATACCTTCCTTTTCATAACCATTCTCCCGAACTCGAGAATCTAACGAAGGTCTTTTACATTACTTTTACCTTCCCTTAATTGGATAAAAATAAAAGTCGGTGGCGACTCTTGCTATCCGCACATTTGGATACAAAAATCCTATAAAGTCGAGTTCAAGTATTCTGACACCTTATCGCATGTCGGCATCGGGTTATGCGAGTGAAGAAATAGTTGGAAGAGTTGCTTGAGAAGAAGTTTATTAGTCCTAGTGTTTCACCGTGAGGTGCGCTAGTATTGTTGGTTAAAAAGAAGGAAGGTACGATGAGACTATGTGTTGACTACAGGCAATTGAATAAAGTGACAATCAAGAATCGGTATCCATTGCCGAGGATTGATGATTTGATAGATCAGTTGGTCGGAGCTTGTGTATTTAGTAAGATTGATGCGAGTGCGGATATCATCAGATTCGTGTTAAGGCGGAAGATATTCAGAAGACTGCATTTAGAACGAGGTATGGGCATTACGAATATTTTGTTATGCCATTTGGGGTTACTAATGCACCTGGTGTTTTTATGGAGTATATGAACAGGATATTTCATCCGTATCTTGACAAGTTTGTGGTGGTATTTATTGACGACATTCTGATTTATTCAAAGAATGATGAGGAGCATGCAAAGCATCTTAGGATTGTATTGGAATTATTGAAGGAGAAGAAGCTTTATGCAAAGTTGTCTAAATGTGAGTTTTGGTTAAGCTAAGTGAGTTTCCTTGGTCACGTGATTTCCAAGAATGGTATTGTTGTTAATCCTACAAAAGTAGAAGCGGTATCTCAGTGGGAAGCGCCGAAGAATGCTTCAGAGATTCGTAGTTTTCTTGGTCTTGCGGGTTACTACAGGAAATTCATTGAGGGATTTTCGAAGTTAGCTTTACCGTTAACTAAGTTGACTAGAAAGGGTCAAGCGTTTGTTTGGGATGCAGATTGTGAGGAAGGATTCCAAGAGTTGAAAAGGAGGTTGACTAGTGCTCCGATTTTAATTTTGCCGAATCCGGAAGAATCTTTCGTGGTGTATTGCGATGCGTCCTTGATGGGTTTAGGAGGTGTTCTGATGCAAGATAGGCAGGTTGTGGCTTATGCTTCGAGACAGTTAAAGACTCATGAAAGGAATTACCCGACTCATGATTTAGAGTTGGCAGCTGTTGTGTTCGTTTTGAAATTATGGAGGCATTATCTGTATAGTTCACGGTTTGAAGTGTTCAGTGATCACAAGAGCCTGAAGTATCTCTTTGATCAGAAAGAGTTAAATATGAGGCAGAGGAGATGGTTGGAATTTCTCAAGGATTATGATTTTGGTTTGAATTACCATCCTGGTAAGGCAAACGTTGTGGCAGATGCGTTAAGCAGGAAATCCTTGCATATGTCGATGTTAATGGTTCGTGAATTCGATTTAGTGGAACAATTCAGAGACTTAAGTTTGGTATGTGAAACTACTCCGGATAGTGTGAAGTTGGGTATATTGAAGCTGACTAGTGGTATTTTGGAAGAGATTCGAAATGGACAGAAGTCTGATGTTGGTTTAGTGGACAAGCTGACATTGATTAACCAAGGTCAAGGAGGTGAGTTCCGAATTGATGAGAATGGCGTTATGAGATTTGGTGATAGAGTGTGTGTTCCGGATGTTGCTGAGATCAAAAAAGTATTTTGGAAGAAGGACATCGTAGTGGGTTGAGTATTCATCCCGGTGCTACTAAGATGTATCATGACTTGAAGAAGTTATTTTGGTGGCCTAGAATGAAAAAGGAAATTGTCGAGTTTGTGTATGCATGTTTGGTTTGTCAGAAATCAAAGATTGAACATCAGAAAACGTCGGGATTGATGGAACCGTTGTTTGTTCCAGAGTGGAAATGGGATGGCATCTCTATGGATTTTGTATGCGGTTTGCGAGGACAACGAAGAACTGTGATTCTATTTGGGTTATTGTCGATCGATTGACAAAGTCTGCTCACTTTATTCCGATAAGAATGGATTATCCGATGGAGAGGTTGGCAGAGTTGTATGTTGAGAGGATTGTAAGTTTGCATGGTATTCCGTCTAGCATTGTGTCGGATAGAGATCCGAGGTTTACTTCTAAGTTCGGGCAGTTGCAGGAAGCTCGGGTACTAAGTTACGATTGAGTTCCATATCAACCGCGAGATGGTCAAGCGGAAGGGCGATTCGGTCGTTAGAAGATTTGTTGAGGGCTTGTGTGTTAGAGAAAGATGGAGCTTGGGATAGCTACTTGTCGTTGATAGAGTTTACCTACAACAATAGTTTTCATTCGAGCATTGGTATGGCTCCGTTTGAGGCATTGTACGGTAGGAGGTGTCGGACGTCGTTGTGTTGGTACGAATCTGGAGAAAGTGCTGTGATTGGGCCAAAGATCGTTCAACAAACTTCAGAAAAGATCAAGATGATTCGGGAGAAGATGAAAGCTTCTCAGAGTCATCAGAAAAGTTATCATGATAAGAGGAGGAAAGATCTTGAGTTTAATGAAGGAGACCACGTGTTCATGCGAGTTACTTCGATGACTGGTATTGGTCGAGCTTTGAAGTCAAAGAAGTTGACTCCGCATTTTATTGGTCCGTTTCAGATTACCAAGAGAGTTGGGAAGGTTGCTTATCAGATTGCTTTACCGCCGTCACTTTCGAATTTGCATGATGTTTTCCATGTATCTCAGTTGAGGAGGTACATTGCGGATCCGTCTCATGAAATTCAAGTAGATGATGTTCAGGTACGGGATAATTTGACTGTTGAAGCAGTACCTGCGAGAATTGAGGATCGTAAAGTGAAGCAATTACGGGGTAAAGAGATAGCACTGGTACGAGTAGCTTGGGGAGGACCAGCTGAAGGAAATGTCACTTGGGAACTGGAGAGTCAGATGAAGGACTCGTATCCCAAACTTTTCGTCTAAGGTATGTTTTCGAGGACGAAAACTCTTTTAGTGGGGGAGAGTTGTGACACCCCGATTTAATTCGAATATTAAATAAATGAGAATTTAATTATTTATTTAATTAAAGTCTTAAGTATTTATATTTTTGGATTTAATTGGATTAATTGAAGAAAGAAGGGTTGGAGGTGTGCAGAGTAAATAGTGGGTGTGAGGAGTAAATCACTCTACTTTTACTAATTATTAATTATGTATTTTATTTGGAATAATAAAGGAATATTAAAAGGAATATAAAAAGGAAAAGAAGGAAAAAGGAGTCTTTTTGGAGAAAAGCTATTTCACGTAGAATTGGAGAAGAGAAGAGAAGAGAAGAGAGGAAAAAGCCGACGCCGAGGAAATCGAAGATCATCGCGAGGTAAGGGGTGATTTCGTTCGATTATTATGCCTTATGGGTTTTGGGAATCAACCGGGTAATCGGGTATGTTGGGAAGATTGATTATAGGTTTGTAGGATGAAACCCTATTTTGTGTCGGTGTATGGAATTAGGATCATTAGTGTGTCGAATAAATAATAGGAATGATGAAACTATGATATATGTTGTTGGAATGATGTAAAATGGTTGTATGTTGGTGTTTCCGAAGTTATAATTCGTATAGGAAAGATTGGAAGTGAATGAGAATGCATAAGTGCTGTCAAAATAGCAGAAAATGGTTCTGTAGGTCGTGGGAACCGGTTCCGTGTGGGGAGGAACCGGGTTCCCAGTGTTGAAATTTCAACAACTGGCAATTTTGTACGTGGGAACCGGTTCCCAGTGGGGAGGAACCGGGTTCCCCATACAAAATTCCAGGGGAGGCTTATTTTCAAAAGGTGGGAACCGGTTCCCAGTGGGGAGGAACCGGGTTCCCCATACAAAATTCCAGGGGAAGCTTATTTTCAAATTGTGGGAACCGAGTTCTCCCAGTGAGGAACCGGTTACCACTGTGTAATTTTCTAAAACATCTAAAACTTCAAAAATTCATATTTTTCAAACCGTAACTCCGATTTGAGTGCCGTTTTCGGCATTATTTCTTAAATTTAAAATACTATCTTTTAGAAAGGAAAAATATTATTTTCGCCAAAATTATTTTTAAAAGAGTCGAGCTTCTGATTTTGAAAAATGTGGATAGTTAAGGATAATGGGAAATTAATACAAATGGTCTGAGTTACCGGATGAGAACTAATGCGTACAATGTTGTATTTTGATATTTATTATGATTGAATGTGATACATTGGTGAATTGGCATTATGTGACCTATGTTGATATCATGTTCTGTGAAGTGATGTTGCATGCTTTTATGATGCATCCATGAGCATTTGTTAAATTGGTTCATTCCCATTGTGCGGAGGTGAACTGGTAGAGCCAATAGACTTACCCAGATTTAGAGGTAGTGAGGATAGATTCTTGACCCAATGGTTGTGGGCGAATCATGGATTTCCGCTGTCTTTCCACATGTAAACGGAGCAGTGGGTGAACTCGGTTCACGTTTTGGTACCACATGCATAGAGTCTGCATTGCATATGGGATTGTAACATGCTAGGATGGTTTCCAGTGTTGCAATTTCCATTGTTTGTTATATACACGTTCATTGTATGAGATGTCTTGTGAATTGACTACGATTATGTGTTTGGTTAATGGATTAATGTATTCGATTATTCTGTTGTATTTAAAAACGTATAATGCATTTTATATTGAATAGAAATCTCACCCTTACTTTAACGATTTCAGATTCGAAGTGATTAGCTGCTTGGAATCAGTGAGGATAGCTCTAGAGTTGAGTCAGTTAGTTAATCTGCGTGTCAGTGTCGTGCTCTGGTAGATGTAACACTGGGGAAACATTTGTTTTGAAGTCCTTTGATGGATCCTTAATGGTTTTGAATTATGTTTTGATTTATTATCCTGGAATAACTATGAATGACGTATTCGGGATTTTGTTATGTTTCATTTCCACTGTTAAACATAACCTTAAGTCTGTTTTATTTAATGATTTTCTTCAGTGAAAGCATGACAACTGTGTTGATTGATTTGAATTATTTAAATTGTGACGCCTCTTGATTTATGTGATTAAAAACTCTGATTAATATTTATAAAAACGCGGGTATTTAGAAGGGGTGTTACATTTTTTGTTTAGGCAAAAGCACTGTCTAAAGTAGGCCTAAGGCAGCGCTTTTTTCTGTAAAGCGCTTTCTAAAGTAGGCTTTTAGCAACGCTTTTTCCTAGAAAAACGCTTTCTTAGGCCTACTTTATAATGCCTTTTATGCTTTCTGTAGGCATCTTTACGCAGCGTTTTTTCAAAGAAAGCGCCGCTAAAGGCCTACTTTAAGCGCTTTTCCTGGAAAAGCGCCACGCTGCCTAAGGTATACATAACGAAGCGCTTTGGAAAGCGATGTTTAATGTACACTTTAGAAAGTGCTTTTACTGGAAAAACGCTTTCTAAAGTATACATAAGGCAGCGCTTTCAAACGCGTTGTCTGATGTATACCTTAGGCAGCGCTTTTCCAAGAAAAACGCTTTCTAAAGTGTCTATAGGCAGCATTTTTGGGTTTATATTTTGACTTAAACCTGGAATAATAACACAGTCAATAGTAACCTGTAAACTTGGAATATTCAATTGTAATCCCATAAACTTTTAATATACAATTGTAATCCATTGTAATCCAAAATATATGCCATTATAATACCAAAAGATATGCCAAAAAAAGGAATTATAATACCATTACATTATATACCATTGTAATCCAAAATATATGTACACCATTATAATTCAATTCAAATATTTCTAACAGAACCAAATCAGCCTTAACAATAACAAAGACATCCCTAACAATAACTAAATCAACCCTATCAAAATCAACCCTAAAAAAATCAGCCCTAACAACAACTAAATTAACCCTAATTAATAAAGTCGGTTCAAAGTCGCCAAAATCCGACGAGCGGACGGTCCTGGTCCTGCAAGGTATGAACATTATAACATGGTCAATAATGTATTCACATGATAATGTATTCAAAACACTTTTTACACAATAATGTATTCATACCTTATATGATTTTTTGCTCAATAAAATATTGACACAATTCCTCTTTGATTTCTTCCAACTGAAGTTTCGTGTAATATGCACACTTGTATTCATCGAAGTACTACATAACAAAACATAATATGCATGATTTAGTTAAAAGTAATAAATTATATGAAATATCTGATAAATAATAAAACAAATCCTAAGTTATAAATCCATACCGTGATTGGAATCTCTATTCGATTCATTTGAAGGATTTCTTTGATAAACCTCAAAATGAAGTATCTGCAATCTATATCATTTTGCTGTTGAGCACACTACATAGAAAAACAAATAAGAATGTATAGTTGTCTTGTTTTATCAAGTAGCATCACTATTATAAGTAAAATTGTGAAAATTAATGTACATGCACTTTGATCCATGTAATGTTGTTGGATTTAGACCGTTGTACTCGAGCTTCTCTTTGACTTCAGAATACTTGTATTGATCTAACAAAATAAAAACATATATTTAGAACAATCTCAAAGAAATAATTAAATATATAAATATACACGAATATTTAGAACAATCTCACTTACGTATCAATCATTAACTTCATATCCGGATAATTAGTCCAATCACCATCTACCGAATTCATATAATAAACCACTTCTTTTATAGGATCCATAGCAACCAACAACCAGTGACGTCTATAAATTAAAACAAAAATTTATATGAAAATTTTCTACACAAAAGAAACAAAGATTAGAATAAACTTAGAATGAAAATCTAACCCTGTAGGAAGAGTATTATACGCCCAAAGATACAAGCTTTTTGTATTGTCGGTGACCATGAATCTTTCGACTAAGTACTCTCTTACTGACTCCGGTTCCCTAACAATTGTCGCTCCACTGACACGGGAGGAAGACACGAAATGGAATCTGTTTGACAATTGATTCCCGTGCAACAACAGATCCTATTGCATCTCGCAGCAATGTGGTCTCTGAAACAATGTCAGGTATCGGTAGCAACGCATCCAGATCTAATGCAAGATCAACCGATACTTTCAGATGTCCATCAGGGAGTGGTCTATGGTGAAGTAAATCTCTCAAAGTGTTATGCATTTTTCCCTTGCCAACTAGGCGATAAGTCGGTGACGATAAGTATAGCTGACAAGATGAAATGCCCTAAACCAATAATAAATATGTTACTGTTAATGTATATATATGTCAATTAACATAAATGTGCTATTTTAATTTCACAATAACATATATAATTACCTCGGAAAATTTATTTTGACAGTTGATACTAGCTTTGTCACTAGTTTCTTTCAACTGTGAACTGCACTTTTCCGCCATATATCTCTCTTTATCCTTTTGAAATTCAGGACTTGTGCTTGTAATGCCTGCAATATTTGCATCACTTCTTGATTGCTAGGATTTATTTTCCTTGGTTGTTTAGGCCCAGAAATTAACATAGAGAACATCATGTACTTACGTTTCATACATAGCCATAGAGGTAGGTTATAAATCATAAGAATCACAGGCCATGTGCTATGTGAGATACTTTGAATATCGTGTGGGTTCATTCCATCAGTAGACAATGCCAAGCAAAGATTTCTTGCTTCTTTTCCAAATTCAGGATAATCATTATCAATTTTCATCCACTGTGGTGAATTTGACGGATGTCGAAACTTTCCATCAATAATTCTTTCATCTGCATGTCAAGTCAAGTGTCTTGAATCGGTTTCACTATGATACATGCGTCTAAATCTCGGAATTATAGGAAAATACCATAAGACTTTTGTCAGAGACAACTTTTTCTTATATCGAGGGGCACCACATTTAGGACACTCATTTAACGATGCATACTCGTTTCGAAACAAAACACAATCTTTTGGACAGGCATGTATCTTATCATAGCTCATGCCAATAGAGTACAACATCTTTTTGGCCTCATACGTTTGAATGGGAAGAACATTATCCTCTGGTAGCATATCTTTCATAAGGGCTAATAACTCTGTGAAACTTTTATCCGACCATCCATTGCCCGCCTTTAAGTTGTACAACTTTAATACCGCATACAATCTTGTGAGTTTTGTACAACCATTATACAACGGTTTCTCTACATCGCTTACCAACCTATCGAACATTTTGGGACAATCATTAAGATCTTCTTCAAGCGCTTCTGCAATCTCTTCGACTCGATCATAATCGTATGTATCTATGCAGTTGTCGTTTGAAGCATAGGTCATATTATACCCCGATTCAACATTCTCGTTACTTTTCTCACAATGCATATTCTAATATGTATGACTTCTATCAATTCCATATTGTATTAAATGCGATGCAAACTGAACCTCGTCAACCTGACTCCCATAACAGCAACCTAAACAAGGACATGTCATTCGACTTGGGTCTTTGGCGTGCGCAACAGCAAACTTAACAAATTCCAATACTCCATTCTTCTACTCTTTCGACAACCTATTGGAATATATCCATGTCGTATCCATGGTTTTACTAATTAAGCTAAACAAAAACAACTAATTAGGGCACAAAATGGTATAATGCGTTTCTGTCAAAACACAAAGTATACACGGAATGGATCCGGAGAAAGAAAACGCAACATATTCACGCAATTCTAGACAAATTCACCACAATACCAGTAATTTGAGGAAGAAATTTACCTCGGATTTATCGAACTTAAGGAAACGCAAAGAATGAGCGTCGTACGTCGAACTAGGCCAAGAAACACTGCTAATTCAAAGGAAAGAAAATTCAATACGTTAGTTTGGGCGAGACACTCTCCTAATCTTGTTGGCATGTGTAATACGGTGGGAGAACTGACTTGTTTTTTTTTCTTTTTATCGCAAAAGTTGCGGATAGCAAGAGTCGCCACCGACTTTTCTTTTATCCAATTAAGGGAAGGCGAAAAGAACAGGAAAAGACCTTCGTTAGATTCTGAGTACGGGAGGCAGTTATGAAAAGGGAAGGTGTTAGCACCCTTTCCATCTGTAGTTATCTACGGGCTCTTAATTGCTTAGCTCACTTTACAAATTGCTTTTTGTGTGTGTGTTTGAAAATGTTTTTGAAAAGACATTTCGCTTTAACTTCGTAATGATTCACGCTGGAATGTATACGAAGTGTTTGGAAATATTTTGTTTTTGGAAAAGGACTTTATAATGATTCACGCTGGAATGTATACAAAGTGTTTTGAAAAGAGTTTTGAAAAGTGTGAGGTGTAAAGAGTATTTTGATTGAGCAAGCAAAAGAGACTTATTACCTACTCAGAACGGTCGTTTTCGTGTTATTTTGGTTTCCTTTAGAAATAAGGCTATCCATACCATTGGTTGATAGGTAACCTTATTTGTTGGGTGTAAAAGGGACATTCGAAGGGACATCGGATGGTCATAGAAGGCAACTTGTAGGGATACCTTAGCATATTCGTAGGGACGATCATCACTTTTCGTAGGCAACAACCGAGGGACTAGATCATGTATTCATAGGCAACATCGAGGGTCATCGAGGGACTATGATCTTTGTATCGAAGGGACTATGATGATATGTTTGTAAGCGTCTTAGCTAAGAAATCCCTACGTTCGAGGGACTTGACCATGTATTCGGAAGGCAACGAGAGAGGATACCCTAAGGTGGGTGCATGTGTGAAAAGTGGGTTATGTTCAGATATTTTATCTTGATTATTAGTGATCTAGATTGATTGAATTAATCTTTTCATACACGCCTAATTACTAGCAGTTAATATGTGTAGAAAGTAAATTGCGGAAATGTAAAGTGCGGAAAGTAAAGGTCATACGCTATTACATGGCTTTGGGGCAGATACATAATATTTGGTGCGGAAAGTAAAGACAGAAAATAAAATCCTACGCTATTACAAAAATATCCTTGCGACCTATACATCGATTTCTAATATTTAAATGTGAAATAAAAGAAATAAATTGCAGGAAAATGTTTAACAGCAAAAAGAAATATCTAAACCCTAATTATGAAAGAAAATAATATTTTTGATTTTTTTTGGGATTAATTTTGATGCAAAAATCCTAATTCTGGGTTAATTATTAATTAATTATGAAAAATAATTTGAATCATGAGAAAAATAAATTATTTTTATATCAAAAACTAATTAAATGTTTAATTAACCTAAATTTGAAACTAAATTATTTTTGTGATTTTTGAAAATGGTTAAATTAATTTTGAAAAGAAATTAAATAAAATTAAGAAAATAAGCAAAAAGTGAGAAAAGTGAAAAGTGAGAAAAAAGACAGGGGGTCACCAGGGATCGAACCCATGACCCCCTGGATATACCCACAAGCGTGTTACCATCTAAGCCAGGCTGCTTTGGTGTTATGGAAATGCAAGCATAGGATCATAAGGGATAATGTGTCCTGTTTGCTTTTCCTAACAAGTCAAACGTGGGCCTCGGTTTTAATGAATGAGCCAATCACAGTGCACATACACGCCACGCCTGCACAGCGAAAGTCAAAGAACACAGAGACGTCGGATTCAACACTCCGGTCGTCTTCTTCGATTGCCACGACGGCCGATCTTGCAAAATAGACAAAATCAAAGCAAAAAAAGAACCTTATCCCCCTAATTCGACCCCTGCGAGTTCAATGGTGCCATCGTTTTAGCCTGAAAATGCCTGTATGATAAGTTTTGAAGAGGATAGGTCGAACTTCCCTAACCATGGCAATTCATGATTCTAACGTTGCAAGCCTCATGCGATGTATGGAACATATTCTATTGGATCTCAGGAAGACGTTAGTAATGTTAGTTTGCATTAAAACACAATAAAAATAAAAACACGAAATTCACAAGTATGGTGCAATCGGAGCTCATGATATGTATGATTCAGGGTGCTTTGGCCATGGATAATGATCCATTCTTACCTTACTACACCTCAGGAGCAAGAATCAATGCTTGGAAGTACTTGAAACCGGCTGGAAATTGGAATCTGAGTTTGCAACTTTTCTTGAAATTTTGTGAACTTTAGGGTTGGCTCATGAGGCTAGGGTTTCGTCCTTGAGGCTTATGAAAGAAATTAGATCAAGAGTTATGTCAAAATATCTTGCTTTGATTGGAAAATATTTGATTGAAGAATCAAATACAATATTTTCAAAAATATGTCAATCTTCATACCAATCATGCTTTCCACAAAATTGCCAGCTATTTGGGCTTGCTTGGACCTCAAGAATGAGAGAAAATCAATCTTGCACTTAATATTTTTATTTTTTATTTTTTATTTTAATTAAATTGGTTTTAAATGAATAAAAATCCAAAATAAATAAAAGATAAAAGATAAAAGATAAAAGGTGTGGCCTTGGGCTTGGAGGTTCTAATTCAGATAAGAAGCAAGTTTGAACCAAGAAAAGTTAGGCCCATTTAAATTTTTTTTTATTTTTTCAAGTATTTCTCTTCATGCACCTCCTCAAAAATGCTCAACTTGTACAATTTGTATCTTGCTCAATTTTCAACATTTTTGGGTGTTCTTGGACTTTTTAGAAAGCTCAATATGTCCTCTAAACAAACCTTTTGGTTTCATCTCCATTGAATTTTCCATGTTAATGAACACTTCTTTGCAAAAAGATGACTTTTTATTGACTTTTTAAAAGGACCTATAATATTTTGATCCATAACTTCCAAATGAAGCATTTCTAGTCAAAGCTTGTGAAACATGAAGTTGTAGAGAATTTAATTCCCTTCAAAATGAGCTTTTATGGAAAAATTTCTGATAAAGTATGTGAAAGTTATGCTTGGTCAAATTTCTATTGACTTTTGTCTTAAAAACCCTAATTTAGAAACTTTGACTTTTGATCAGATCTGGACTTTTCTTGAGGAATCATGATCAACTCTTGATCAAATGATGAATATTACTTCAAAATATTGATTTTGACCAAAAATTATGAAGTTTGACTTTATGTTGACCAAAGTTGACTTTTTGTCCAATGCGGCTGATTTTCAACCATCTGAGCAATTTTGACTTGTAAGGCTTGAAACTTGACATAGTGATCCCTTGAAACATATGATGAGGTATGGTGACCATTTGAAGTATTGGAAATCCATCTTGACTTGAGAATAGCAAAACCCTAGTTTGGGTTGATTGCTTAGGAGAGGGTTTGTCTGGTCAACCCTTGTGAAATCTTTGAGTATGGAAATGTGAATTGTCTTGAGAAGTAGGAGGACAAATTTTGGGGTATGACAACATACACCCATACTTACTTACATCATTATGAAACTTGGATTTATTTTTCAACAACAAGTCAACAAGATCATGACATAATAAAGTTATCCCAAATTCTTAATCCATTTTCAAATAAACAAACAAACAATTCACTCATTCATTCATTCAATCTAAACACAAGTAAACCAACACATACATAAACATAAAGCATAATTTTGAACCCTACACCATTACAAAACCCAATCAAAATTCAAATAAACAAACAAACAACTGAAGATTATACCATATATTACTACATAACTTGAGGAATATAAGTGTTGTTGTTACTATATTAAAGTAAAACCAAGAGGCACAAAGCATCATAGAATAGTCCAAATTCTCTATACATCTGAGAGAAAAAGAGCGGGTAATTCTATGAAGAATTAAGTTCAATCAATAAGTACTTATAAACTTATACTTAGAAGTTAATCAACTATCAAGATAACCATCAACACCACTTAAATACCCCTAATCTCTATCACACTATCTTTTATCGGGAACCAGAAACAAGGCTAGAGAAGAGTTAACAAATTCCATTAACAGTAACAAAACTCATATTCAAAACTAACAGCTAAGCCTAAACTTAAAACAAATTTGATATATTCCAGTTAGAATGTTCCCTCACTATTCTACATTTTCAAGATAAACAATAAATAATTTTCCTCATTCAAATCAAATAATCAAGACAAGTTTCAATATGATAATCAAAACATGCAGAAAAAAAATTAGCAACACATGACATTATCATATGGTTTCTGCTGCTAGTAACGTTACTATTAGATTTCACATAGGAGAAAAAATAAATTTAAAACTAAACAGCCATGGCAGACCATTCTTCTGGAAACGAAACAGAGAAATAGAAAAATTTCTAGAAACGAAAATTACAGCCATGACAGAAGAATCACAAATTCTGAAACGAAAATCTGGAAACTTACCAAGGAAGACGATGATGTCAGACGAAGCAGACTGAGGGCGGAAGATGATGAACGACGACGAGTGCGTAAAAACTACAACACAGGCGAAGATTGAACAGCAGCGAGTGCGGAAGAACTGACGATGAACGGCGGCAAGTTTGATGGAAATGAGAACTGATTATGGTGAGGAAAACTGAGAAAGGAGAAAGGTCGCGTGAGAATGGGTTGTGTGAAAACTGCGAAATAGTGTTTTGTTAGTTTAGGGTTTAAGAAATTTAATTATAAAATTAGCAAAGACAGCGCTTTTGAAAAGCGCCTTCTAAATGTCATTTTTAGCAGCGCTTTTTTCTTAGAAAGCGCTTTCATTTCATATGTCTATAGCAGCGCTTTTAAAAGCGCTTTCTAAGGTAAACCTTTAGCAGCACTTTTCAAAAGCGTTTTCTAAGTTTAACCATTAGCAGTGCTTTTACGTAAGCGCTTTCTAAGGTGGGGTATTTGTACGGCATTTAGCAACACTTTTATAAAGCGTTTTCTAAAGGTAGTCTTAGAAAGCACTTTTTTTAGCGAATTTTTTCTGCAACTTATAGCAGCGCTTTTGTCAAAAAGCGTTGTCTTTGTAGTGCTGCCAAAAGTGTTTTTTGGCGTTGTGGATGATGCATCATTGTACTTGTTAGTATCAGTGAAGTTATATTAATGTCAATCGTTTCTATGTACTGCTACGATTGTTTCCGAGTACTGTTACAGGTTCATGCACGTTTTCTTGAGCCTCATGGAACTATTGATGATAATGTTGCTCATGCACGTTGTCATGTGCCTCAAAATAAATCCTGATCGGAAGCTAATCTAACACCTTAATATGATCTAGAGTTTTACAACATTCGATCCAAACATTGACATGAAAGTAACATGGACAAATTAGTTTGATCTTGACCCAAAGATATATTGTTCTGATGACAACATCTACAGAAAGACAATGACTTCACTAAATTTAGCAACTAAAAATTCAATCTAGCAACAATGGAATTTCAACACAAATACAGAATATGAAACAACATGAATAAGAACTCACGTTGCAACAAAAGAACTGTATTGTCTATTGAGCTAATCAATGTTCTTGTCTATAAAAATTACTCTGTGAGAATCTGGCGTGTCGTACATGAGACTCACATTGATGCCTTTGAACTCCAAGTACTGTTATGGATTCTCTTCCTAAAAAAATGAAGTATCATGTGGACAGTGGTTGACAACTAACTTAGCTCACTCATCAGTTATTCACAGTTCAATTGTAAGTGATGATATCAGTGTATTAAATTGCTTGTAAACAGAAGAAAGACTTTCACTAAAAAGAATGACAAACTTTCACTCTTACTCTCCCATTTCTAAAAATTAAAAGGTTAAAAGGGATAAGATATACGGATATATACCTTAAAGTTCAACAACATGCAAAACAATATCTCCCATGCTTATGCTTTTGTCCTGACAGTTGTTAACATGGCGAATGACTAATGCAATCAGATAAGAAATCATTATCATCACAAGACTAATACATTAGCACAAACATACTATATACACCTTGTTTTATAGTACTAAGATACAACACAACCAAAATTAAATTTCCCATGCTTCTGGCGATTAACAAAAAAACACAGCTCAAAAAAGATACCAAAAAAATCAGAAGAAAATTTATTTTTTGAGAAAGGAATGATATTGTTTACCTGCATTCAACATGGAAGATTCTTGCAGCTTGAGCTTTAAGGTGTTGATGTTGGTTTATAAAATATTTAAGTGGAAACAGTAACAAAGAGGAAGCTAGTTATGCAATTCCAAAGTTATGAAATTTCACCTCTCCTAAAGATAACTGGCTCGGTTTCTTCTTCAAACTTCAAAGCATAAAAGTAATATAGAGATTTGTGCTCCATATCAATTACACCTCTGGATACATTTATAAGCAACAACAAAAATTTGGTTCATTGAATCATTAATGTCTCTGGCCATTATTTTATGTCAGATACATCAAAGATTCAATGAACTTAAATTTTTGTTGTTGCTTATAAATGTGTCCGGAGAGTGTATGTAGTAAGAAGATTCACAAGAAAGTGCCTTTTTCTTTCTTTTCCCTTTTTGCCTCTATTGGTTTTCTCATGAGTTGTCGTACTTTAATTTAAAATAATTTGTTGACTAATATTCATATATTGTGAAATTTTGTTTCAGAATCGACAATCATATGAAATAGCGTATTCATTCAAATTTTTAAAAGAAGCACTAAATGAGATGGCGTCTAGGTGCATCTAATTTGTCCTAAGTCATCTCAAATGACGTCTAAGTGTATTTCTTTTAAATGAAAGACAATTTTGTCGCAAATGAGAGTACAATTTTAAATAATAATGAAATGATTGCATATGGGAATAAAAGTTACATATTATTAAGGCTATGTACAATGGAGATGTTGAAATTTTTTTCTAATAGTTGAATGCTTGCATTGAGGTGTTGAATAGGGTGTTGAAAGTGAGGTAGATTAATTGATGTTGAAAACATTAAATATGTTGAATGAGGAGAGAGTGGGGTACCATAAAATGCTTTGTAAAATTTATTGGTTGTTGTGAATATTTAAATTTTTTGTGTGTTGTGAATGGTGGTGGGATAGGGTGTTGAATTTTATTAATCAAAACCATTATAGTGAATAAAAATTGAATGTGTGTTGAATTATTAGGTGGAAGAAAGAGAAGATGATGTGGAGTATAAAAAGTGAAAAATGTGAGTGTTGAATAATGAAATCATTGTACATAGTTGTCTCTTGAAAGTCGATGACGACCATTGGTTTTGCACTCGCATCCTTGCCTAACTCTTTATGTGACTCGACGATTTTCCTATTGCGGTTGGATCGAGGGCTCTTTGAAGTCAGTGCGTTCAGCATCCATGAAATTCATAAGATCACCATATTTGAAATACCCGCCTTGAAATAGTTGATTACCCTTGCCCTCAAAGTTTGACGGTCTAGGTGGGGGATTGGGTTCCATGGGTGGTTGATAACACTGGTCATCTGAATAAGTGGGGTAAAAAGAAAATGAACTATGTAAAGTTTGGTACCCATATATTTGTTGGATGCTATGGTGATATGATGGTTGATAGTATGTTGAGTCAGTTGGGGAATATTCTTCATATAGGCTCATGTCTGGGCTAAGGTGAGAAGATGAATGACCTACACCAGGATGTCAGATGTATGGCCTTTGTTCTTGGTATTGTGATTGTGTGTGGAGCATGTGTGTATTTGTATGGTCTTGGATTTGGGGTTGAGTGCTTGTGGATTTGTATCGGCATTGTGTTTGGTGGAAGGTTGACGTGTGTTGGGGTTGTTGTTGGGTGGTGTATGATTGTTGGTATTGTTGTTGGAGATTTGAGGACGATGCTCATCATGTGCGTGGATCGATCAAATGCCTTGGGTGAAACACAAATATTACAGAGTTAGTAACTTATATCTATACCAATTTATATATTGATTTGTGTATAGCATATCATGATTCGCGGGGTAAACATAAAATTGTAATACATGTGGCTCACGTCTCTTCGACATCTCACACCATTCTGAAATAAATTATTTCCAATTATTAACACATCACTAGACGTCCATCCTAAAATATTAGTGTTCTTTTATGTTTTTATTTGTTAGATTTGCTATTATATATTTGTTGTTGATTCTAATAAATTTTTATTAATTTAAAGAAAAAAATTATTTTTGTTGAATATTAATATGTTATTGTGTACTAGTATTATCTTATTATTTTTTCAATTGCACTTCATACGAAGAAATACAAATTTTGGACTTTAACTCTTTCCTACCTATCATTATCTTTACGCAATTAATTTTTGGAATTTTTCCCCCGATCTAGTGGGGTTCTTCTTCACCCATGATGAAAAATCAAAAATACCCTCCAATTTCGTAAGTTAACTTACGAATTCTCCAAATAAGATGAATTTGTAAGTTAACTTACGAAATAATCCACGATTTTAAAAAAATAAGGTGAATTTGCAAATTAACTTACGAATTCATCTTATTTTTTAAAAAATAAGGTGAATTCGCAAGTTAACTTAGGAATTACCCAAATAAGGTGAATTCACAAGTTAACTTAGGAATTCCCCAAACAAGGTGAATTCGTAAGTTAACTTGCGAATTCACCTTATTTGGGAAATTCCTAAGTTAACTTGTGAATTCACCTTATTTGGAGAATTCACAAGTTAACTTACGAATCCGCCCAATATCCCAAATTTATTAGGGTTAAAATACAATTTATATTTCACTATTTAATTAAAACATTAATTATTAAATTTATTGTTTAATTTTATATCATCAATTTATTTTAATAATTTTTAATTATAAGTTTAAGTTATTTTTTATTAATAATAATTTAATTTAATTATATTGTTAAAAATATATTATATAATTAATGCATATCAAGTAAATCAAGGCAAAAAATCAATTGTATCTCTGAATATAGAAATTGATATTAATAGTATTAATATGATTTTGATTATAGGCCAAATTTGATAGTAATATCGATTGTATTAATAGATTTTTATTATTAAAGATATTTATATATATATATATATATATATATAAGAAAATAGAATATTATATTTTATTTCATGTGATTTCAATTGCTTACATATATACGATTTCACATACTAAAAAATAGAAAAATATATGCATTAAAGTCTAACTTAGATTTGAACTATAATAATAAAATCTATTAATAAAATTGATATTAATATCAAATTTGACCTATAATAAAAATTATATTAATACTAATGATATCAATTTCTATATGAAGACATACAATTGATTATTTGTGTTGATTTATTTGATATGCATTAATTATATAATATATTTCTAACAATATAATTAAATTGAATTATTATTGATAAAAAATAACTTAAATTTATAATTAAAATTTTTTAAAGTAAATTTATGATATAAAATTAAACAACAAACTTAATAATTAACATTTTAATTAAATAATAGAATATAAATTGTATTTTAATCCTAATAAATTTGGGACATTGGGCGAATTCGTAAGTGCACTTACGAAATACCTTGAAATAAGGTGAATTCGTAAGCTAACTTACGAATTAAATAGTAAAAATATAAATTGTATTTTAATCTTAATAAATTTGGGATATTAGGCGAATTCGTAAGTGCACTTACGAAATACCTTGAAATAAAGTGAATTCGTAAGTTAACTTACGAATTCACCCAAAAGGTCAATCCGTAACTTATGAATTCACTCAACAAGGTGAATTCATAAGTTAACTTACTACTGGTATTTTTAATTTTTCAGAGATGTCGAAGAAACTCACTAGGTGGATGAAGAAATCTCCTTAATTTTCTTTACTGTATATACGAATAGTTTTCCATCTACATGCATTCGATTACAATATAAAACAACCTTGGACAAAGAATGCATAAAAAGGTCAGATTCTATTGATTACATTTCAACTTGTTCTTTTGCTCTAGTTTAAGCAGATTTGAGCTAAAAGAGGAGAACAAGACGCATTATTTTTTAGGTTTTCTTATTCCACCCCATGTATTTCTTACGCACTATCGAAATTCCAAAAATATACCTAAAAACTAGAAATATATTTCTAGTACGCATCACTTCATTCGTTTTTTCATATATTTCATATATTCGTTTTAGGGGTATTTTTGAAATTTAACGTGGTGTGTAAGAAATCTACGGGTAGGAATAAGAAATTCTCTTATTTTATCATAAGAATCATTATTTTTATAATTCATAATTTGAACACAATTTTATTAACATAATATAACAATATTTATCATTAACACAAATTCATTAAGGAAATATAAGTATTCAATTAGAGACATCATAAAATATTTTATAAAAAATGGAATATTAATAATATAACAATTTAAAAGATAACTTAATACAATAAAATATATAAATAAATATTTAAAAAAAAAAAGTTAAGATAATTAAAAAGTGACATCAAAATTTAAAAAGTAATAATTAAACAATAATAAAAAGAACAAAATAAAATCCATAAAACAAATATATATATATATATATATATATATATATATATATATATATATATATATATATATATATATATATATATATATATATATATATATATATATATAGGAGGATTAAATTACACCCAAGAGTTACACCATGAGTTACACTCGCTCAAAAGCGTCACTTCAGATTAATATTTTTTTAAATCAACCGTTGGATTGAAACATACTATCATATAGATCATATCTATAAAGTTTGAGATCAATCTATAATAATTTACTATGTCATTGAACTACATCAAAATTAACGTTATATGAAAGTTCATTTCAACTTTAATATTTGGATATATTGATCGTATAGTAAATCATTATAGATTGATCTCAAATTTTATAGGTATGATCTATATGATGGTATGTTTCAATCCAACGGTTGATTAAAAATAATAATCAGTGATATTTTGGTGTAACTCGATGTAACTCTTCGAGTATTTGGTTCCTCCTATATATATATATATATATATATATATATATATATATATATATATATATATATATATATATATATATATATATATATATAATGAAAATAATAAAGTTTTTGTAAATAGATAAAAGTAAACATGATGGTGAATTGTAACATATGAGATTAACTTAAGTTACAAGCAAACTGTTATCCTTCTAAAAGAAAATAAAATTGATATAAACCTAAATTTTTAATATTTTATTAGGGATAAATTATAGTTTTATAAAAGAAAATTAAAGTTTTATTGGTGCACAAGGTTGAAGATGAAGAAGAGAGAGAAAGCAAAAGAGATTAGAGAGAGAAAAACAGATACAACAAACTTGTTTTTTGACAGAATGGATGTAACAAATTTGTTGAGAAAGAAAATCTTACAAATATCTCTTACAAAACCCTAGTTACAAACTTGTTTATATGCTCAAAATAAACTATTACGCGGGCACAAACAAAATATTTGTTTAATAGCTAAGCTAACAATTAAGAATAGCTTCTAGAAAATATCAAACTACTGCTTATGAGTAGCAACTACAGAAACTATGACTAACAACAGGCTTCTGGATATGAATTAATTCTAACATCATCCCTTAATTCATATCTAGATAATATACAACATCAATCACATTCCTCAAACGAATAAAGTGTTCAGTCATGACAACTTTCGTCAAAATATCTGCAAGTTGTTTCTAAGTGCTACAGTGTGCAACTTCTAGCACTCCATTTTGGACTTGACTTCTCAAAAAATGGAACTTTGTATTAATGTGCTTGCTTTTTTCATGAAGCATTGGGTTCTTGGCATGGCTAATAGTTGATTTGTTGTCAATCATCAACTTCACAGGTTTGCTCACATTGATCTTTAGATCCTGCAACAAATTCATCAGCCAAATAGCCTGATACGCTGTCAAAGCACATGCAATTTATTCAGCTTCACAAGTTGACAACGCAACCATCGATTGCTTCTTAGAGCACCAAGAAATTAGACTTCTCAGCATGGTCGGTCCTGACTTTTTAGAGACGCTGGGCAAATGATAAAAATTAAGCCCTAATGAAAAATTGAGCAACATTGAATTTTTATATTCTTTTTTTGGATTTTGTTTTTCTCTTTTGTTTCAAGGAGAGGAGAAGATCATTGAGTCTAACTGAAAAGGAACAACAATGGTTGTGGTTGTCACTAGAGGTAGCGGTGGTGTAGTGCAGTGGCGTGTGGTTGCAGACGTGTGGGATACAAAAGTTCGAAGTTGAAATGCTAAAAAGGAGATAATACGTGAAACTGTGAAAATATATTGAGAAAGAATATGTGGATTTTATATTGGCATGGATACAATCAAATCAAATCAATGTATTAAGTTATAGACTGTTACACAAAAATAGTTGTTGAAGATTCAATTACACAAAAATAATATTGAATTTCTTAAGTTTTAATTTATTATTATAAAATAAAATTTAATAAAATTTATAAAATAAAATAAAATAAAAAAGTAATAAAACTAAACACAAACATTAATAAATTACATTTTGTCACATAAAGTTAATAACAAATAATTAGTAATGAATATTTAAATATGAATAAATATAGTTTATATAAATTATTAAAAAAAAAATAAAAAATAAAAATGCATATATGATATTTTTACTTATATTAATATTTAGTTGCTCTTTTTAGTAAAAGAAAACGTGAAATTAATGTAAATTTCATTTTTAGTAAAATTAAATTATAAAATTGAATTTCTTAAGTTTTAATTTATTATTATAAAATAAAATTTAATAATATTTGAAGCAACTCGATTTTCAAAAATCTTTTAATTCTCGAAAAACTAGTGAAATCGCCACCTAATTTTATTTATTCCAAAAGGAAAAGGAAAATATAGATAAAACCCTCAAACAAACGGATAAGACGGTCTACGACCAAAAATTGGAATCGGGAGTCGGTTATGCAAGGGGAAGGTGTTAGCACCCCTTACATCCATCGTACTCGATGGGACCCATTTAGTTCTACGTGTGTGTGTATATTCGCTAATCTCTAAGTTATAAAAAGAAAATAAATTTGATTATTATATTTTGAGTTTGGCACGGTTTCGGAACCGCGGGCCTACATATTCCCTTGTGCAATGGGAAAGTCAAAACTCTGTAGTTCCTCTTAAAAAGGTTTGAATTGGTTGCATTGATTTTATCTGAAAAATCGTGCGTTTAGACGTTTCAAATGCTTTAAACTAGGACTTGTTTTGTTTGTTTGAAAAGCTTAAGTCCTCGTTCGCATTAGAAACGACTATTGCACACTCTTTATCTGAAAAGAGTTTTAATGATCGCATATGAGCGATAAAGGAGTTTGAATGAGTTGTTTTGTTTTATGCGGGAGGCAGTATCGGACCATAAGCGTTCAACGGCTAACGCCATTACTCGGATGAGTGGACGAAACATCCGAATCATCTTTTCTACCCAAAGTTTTATTAAGAAAAGTGAGGTGAAACATGGTTCACGTTTAATTAAATTCAATTAAAGGCGCCAAGCATACGGTCGAGGTCGATCTTGGATGACTACCATACGGCTTGGGAGGAAGCAGAATATTTATTTAGAAAAATACTTTGAAAGGAAACTCGACGTTGGATCGAGGTTTGGAACTTATTATGAAAGTGTTTTTGCAATGCGAGTTATGATTAATTGAATATATGGTCCTAAGGTGTGATAATGGAAAGAGAACAGGCGATTGTATACAAGCGTTACAGAAAGCGAGTAAATAAATTAAAAGCCCATACAAGGTGGCTTGCGCAAATAAATGATTTACATTGTGTAGGTGCATGCGCGAAATAAATTTGATCGACTAATTAAACGAAACTTAGCCAAGTAATTAGTTTAATAAAATTAATTAGGTAAACTAATTAATTTTTAAATAACCTAATTAGATGATTAAATAATGTTTAACTAATTAATCAAAGTTTCATTGTAAGCCCAAGAGTAAGCGTGGTGTGTGCACGAAAGTGTGGCCGTTGGGACGCTTCAAAGCTTTGTCCACTCCGAGTAATAAAAATGGCTCGCACGAGTATTAGTTTGAAAATATTTTTGGGTTGTGCTTTGTGAATAATAAATAAATAATGCAATAAAAATTATCTACTAATTATTACAACAAATTGGGGAATGGGGTACAAATTACAAATGGGGATATATAGAAAATAAAATGCTAGAAAATTCCTAATGAGAAGAAAAATATCTAACTAATACTACTATTATTATTTTTGGCATTTGAGATATTAACGGTTTTTATGGTAAAAAAAAGAAGAAAAGTAATAATAATTTTGTTACTTAAAGAAAATAATAATACTTGTTAATAATAAAATACTAAATACTAATAATAATGAGTATTAACAATAAAAAAATGATAATAATAATAGATGAGTAATGATACTAATAATACTTATTAATGACAATAATAATACAATAATAATAATATAATAATAATAATAATAAGTATTTAAGTAATAATAAGTATGATAATAATACTGATAATAGTAATATAAATATAATAGTTATAATAATAGTATTAATAATAATCTAAATAATAAAAATAATAATAGTATTAATGATAATTAAAATAAGGTTATAAACTAATTAAAACAAAAAAGTAAAGCAGCAGTATCATTCTCTCTCTCTCTCGCGATCCAAACCCAATCTCCTCTTCTTCTCTCGCGATACTCGATCCTCACCGGTTTCTCTCATGGTCTCTCACATGATTCTCACCTCGAACCCTTGCCGTTCTCTCATCGTCTCTCTCACACACTTGATTTGTCTCTCATTCAAAATCTCTCTCTCGAACTATTGTTGCATGTTTCGATTACGGAGGTTTGATTCTGACTATGCATGTTTGTTCTCGATTTTGTGATTGCTTACCGTTGAAACTTGAAGGGTTTGGAAACCCTAGAGCGATGGCGTACTTGATCGAGCTTGACTAGTTCACCGGTGAGATTGTTTCAAAACCTTTTCTCTTCCTTGTCTTCTTTCTCTATATTTGAAATTATTTACGAAAATCTCTTCTGAGGTGTTTGGTGGTGAAAATGATGATGAAAATGTTCTTTGGGTTTGGGCCGGTACTATCGTATGCTTTTGTTTTTCTGGGTTTGGAACTTTGAAACTGCTGTTTGTATGTTTTCTTGTTCTGCGATCTTTTTATTTTTTTGAACCCAGAACTAGTTTTTCTATCCTATACTTGCTTGGAATTGGTTGTTTTATCAAGGTTTTGACTTGTGTATATTCTTGGTTTGAGCGATGCCCTCCTTCTGATGAATCCTTGTCCTGTGTTTAAGGCTGATGGAAACAGATACTATCTTGTCCTTTTTCTTCTTCTGGTCCCAATGAATTGATAGAACAGATACTAATTTCCTCTTTTGGCTTTCCCAAACTGATATGGCGGTGGTTTCTTGTTTGTCTGATACTTACTTTTCATTTTCTCCTTCTCTTTAAAAGCGATGCTTGGATATTATACCTCTCTTAGCCTTGCTCGAGAATTCTCATCTTTTGTTTTCACTTCTTCTCACCTTTGGGTGAAAACATGCTTAGAAAACACTCTTTCTTCTTTTGTATTCTTTCTTGTGTTGCTTGTAGGGTTTATACTACCTATACTGTTGCTAAATCATCTTGATGACCATCCTTTTGCCTTTCTTGTTGCCTATGTTGAATGGATTATGCTTCTTTGGTGGGAATAATTAGGCTATTTGGATTATAAGCTGTTGGAGTTATTTACATTCTGCATATTGCCTTTGATCAATTCTTTGCCTTGATTATGTTGGTGTGGGATTAATGAGCGTGACTTTTCTTTCATTCACACTTCTTTGTTTAGAATCATTTAAACGATAGCCTCATATAATGCTTGCTGCCTGTTTAGAATCATTTGACCGCTAACCATGATGAGTAACCTGAGTTAGGCTTATTTGTGAACCGAATCAATTCGTGATTTGCAAATAAGCGAATTACCGATGATTAATCTTGCTCGAGATTATGAGGTTCGACATTGAACACGATTCATAAACACCGATGATGATCCTTGACAAGCAAATTTACAACCTCGCATTTTGTTTCAATTTTATGCTTACTAACTACTTTTCTTTCTTGTGTTTCAGGTATTCTGACGAATTGGATGACGGCAACGGTGATGAAGAAAGTAGTGCAACGTAACGGAAGAAAATGAAGATATGAAGACTCGACCATTTTGTAGCAACCGTAGGATTCATAGGACTTGTAGAATTTGTAGAACTTGTAGGATTTATCATTGTAATTTTACAAATTCCTTCTTTTTTGTAACAAGTTTATACTTTCCATGAGCAAGCCTTAAATATTTTGGTAATTTGTAATTCAAACTTGATCAAATTAATAACACAAACTCATTTTCATTTCGAGCTTAATTCTCAAATTCCCGCAAAATGTAACGTGACCTTGTAGAAACTCAAGACCACTAAGTACCACCTTGAATAAAACTCGTAGCATCTTGTTGTGCCCATGAAGGCGAATTAACCGACACCTGTCTAATGAACTTGCATTGTTTCTTCTAGCGAGTCTTGAATTCCAAAGACGAATAAACCCTTTAAAGTTTAAAACTTCGAAAATAAAACAAGCTTATCTTGAATGCCAAATCCAAAAGCAAATGAATTCCTTTTCGAAATTCGAATTGTATCGAGTTAATGACAAAAATGAAGTTATCTCTGAAATCCAGTGTAATCTTTTTTTCATGAAAACTTCGCCCGTAGAAATTTGAAACTAACATGATAGAACATCTATGATAAGAATAAATCACCAAAGCGAAATAAAGGAGCAAATTTTTGGGGTGCGACAGTTGCCCCTATTCAATCGTCTTAAACCTGATAAGTGAGAAAAAGCAACAGCTTTCGAACATTCAAGGTGGAAGAGGATTGAATACCAGAGAACCCCGAAAATTTGACTTTAACGAGAAATTAAAATTGAGAACCTGTCTGAAGATCCCACATAGTTAAAGAATACCCGCAAACTTTAACGAAATACAATCGAGAATTTGTCAGAAAAACCCGAAAAGTTAAGGAATACCCGCAGACCTTAACAAAAATGAAATCGAGGAAGCGAAGACCTCGAAGAGTTAAAGAATACCATGAACTTTAACGAAGATAAAGCGGCTAGAACAATTTCCGAATTGTTGGTGCAAGTGCGAGGAGCCATGGCATGCGAATATACGGACCATGTAACCGAGTTACCGTGAGCAATTGATGCTTGCAAAGTACAATTCTGCGGGATAAACAAAACAATATCCAGCACCAGTGCGGTATAGATGTTTATGAAGTCGGTAAATCTTGTTTCCGCGTTCCTGTGATGAGAGATCTTCTTGAACATGTTCGGACATGTTGAACAACCACGAGTTGACAAGATCTTCAATTTGTATGCGAGATAGCTTTCTGTTGATAGAAGAATCAGTTCGTTTGTGGTGAAAAACTTCTAGGGTAGTGAGCTTGATTTCTTGACATTGTATGGACAATGCGTTGTAGCAAGTGGATATGTGGATCAACATCTGAGTTGGAGAAATATCCTGAGGTTGAATAAACATCCCGCCGGGTGGATATTTATTACTTGAACAGTTGATAGCTTACTGGGGAAATAAACGCACCAGAAGTTTGATGTAATTTTAAGAACTCGAGAGAGCGAAATCTGGAATTATTTGGAGTAGAAATTGTTGGGAAGATTCTTGTCTGAAAGAAATCTCGAAAATACCAAGAATGATATTGTAGTAATCCTTTCTGAAGGAGATTCACTTGGGGAGAGAAATAAGCTTCGCCGGGGAAACTTCGTAAGAAGACCGTGTGGAAAATTCACTGGGGATTCCCGGTTGATAATTTTGCTGACATTAGAGTCCATCTGAAAGAGAGAATTGTTTCGCTGGGGAAAACATCTCGATTGGAGAAACCATCAGTTGTTGAGATCCATACAGGTATATCACTTGTGCTTGTAGAAAAGAGGATAATTTGTCGTCTGAGAACTAATCCTTCAATTTGATCCTTACGAGGACACTTACAGTTTTAGTTGATAAACCTGCAAAACAGATAGCCGAAGCTAATGCATGGGTATGACATGCATGATATGATTTATTTATTTTTTCTAATGCAAATGATGCATGATTTCCTGACTGTTGAGAGAAGGAAGACGTCACTGGGGAATTCAACCGAACGATCTTGCTGTCATAAGAGATCACTGGGGATGGTCAATCGGTTCTTTGGGGAGAGACTTCATTGGGGAGTTGACACTATTGTCAATTATCATCACCACGCTCACCGATCTTGGGGAGAAAAGGATAAGTATATCGTCTGAGAACTCTTACCTCCACCTCCACAATTTCTGAACAGATCCCAAACTCTGGCAAGGGTTTATGCATGACTGTACCGTGATATGACATGGATGAATGAATGAGCATGCGTGATTATCTTGGTTGATGTATTGGTTTATCAATTGAATTCGACACTGAAAATCGAGACGACACAATAGCCAACCCAATTCGGATGCTAATGCAAAGATTTCCTCACCGGGAAAGTATCTTACGATTACTCGTAATCATCAAGAAGGATATGGAGGTACTCCAATTCCGAGGAAAGGCGTAATACGTAGAGAGTCAGTCACCCCCATCGTTCCGTAAATTAAAGCAATTTTAAGTTTCAAATTTCACTGTTTCACCATTTTGAATGATTTGAATTTTATCTAAAACAAACAGCACCATTAAGTTAATCATGCGGAAAAGATAAAAAGTAGGATAAGAAATGAAGTTCAACCGAACAATTTTATTTAAAATATGAGAGAAATAACTCATAAGTAGGGATTTTTGTACATAAGGATGCACATTCCTTTAGGAGGAACATACGGAAAAAGTGAATCTATTACACATTTCTTAAAACAACAACGAAATTGAAACTGAACTTCATTGAACCGAAACATGCTATTCCCCTGACTGCTATTCTTCATCACTTTGCTTGAATATGGTGATTGAACTAATCCTCTCTATGAGCTTTTGTTGTGCGGAGATCGTCTTTGACATTATGTCCTTACACATTCCCTAACTTTTCGTGAACCATTCTAGAAGACTTTGGTTCAAGGGATATCTACCCTTTTTTTGCTAAGCCCTTTCGGGTTTTACTACGGGCTAATTTTTTCTTCTTTTTTAGACATAATACTTCTTGACGCGTCGAGTTGATAGCGTGTGCCAAGTCTTCTCCATCCATGTTGGTGAGCGAGAGCTCCTCCAGAAAACTTTCTTTACCACGTATGGTCCTTCATAGTTTGGCACCCACTTTCCACGAGGGTCTCGTGTGGGAGATTATCCTCTTTAGCACCAATTCGCCCACCTTGAACTCGCGGGGCGTACCTTCTTGTCGAAAGCCCTCTTGATTCTTTTACGGTAAAGTTGGCCATGATTCTTTGTCGACCTCTTTTCTTCGATCAGTTGAGTTGGTCGTATCTATTACGAACCCATTCCGCCTCCTCCACTCTGTTTCCATCGAACTACGAGAGAAGGAATCTCACCTCTATAGAATCTTGCCTCCATACCATATACAAGTGAGTAAGGTGTCGCTCCGGTTGAAGTGCGAATAGGCGTTACGTGCCGTGCAAGCGAGGCAACATCTCATGCCAATCCTTATCGTCTTCACCATCTTTGAAGGATCTTCTTGATATTCTTATTGGCTGCCTCGGCCACCATTCATCTTTAGTGCAGCAGGGAGATGAGTTGTGATGATCGATCTTGAAGGTGTCACATAACTCCTTCATCATCTTGTTGTTGATTCGTCCCATTGTCGGTGATAATCTTGCTAGGAGTGCAGTAGCGACAAATTATGTTGTTCTTGATAAGCGGGTAACCACTTGTCGTGTCACATTCACATATGAAGCCCTCGACCCACTTGGTGAAGTAGTCTATGGCGACTAGTATGAAGCGATGCCCATTGGAAGCTTTGGCTCGATCATTCCGATCATATCAATTCCCACATAGAGAATGGCCAGGAGAGGTCAAAACATTCGGAGGTGAAGGTGGCACATGCATCTTATCGGTGTGAATCGACACTTGTGACATTTCATCGCATAAACAACACGATCTGTTTCCATGGTCATCCAATAGTAACCGATACGAGAATCTTCTTTGCCATTGCGTGCCCATTTGCGTGAACACCAAAGAACCTTCATGAATTTCTTTAATAAGTTGATCGCCCGTGTCTATCCACGCATCGAGCAAGACCAAATCAAAATTCCGCTTGTACAACACCCCACTACTCAAGAAAAGTTGGCGACGACTTCCTCAAAGTCTTCTTATCGATGATGGATGCCCTACGGGTACTCGCCATTCTCTATATATTGCTTGATATCATAAAACCAAGGTTTCCGTCGGTTTCCTCATCGACCATCATCGGTAGCGGGTTCATCTAGGCGCTCGATAGTGATGGAAGGTGCTTCGTTAGCCCTTGACCTTGAACATTGAAGACAAAGTGGCTAAAGCATCGACTAGCGATTGTCCTCTCTAGGAATGTGATGGAAAGTAATCTCATCAAAGTATGGTATCGGTTTCAAGACATGATCTCATGCGGAATCAACTTTTCATTCGAGTTTCCCAATCCCCTTTGACACGGCAAATGACAAGTCTTGAATCTCCATAAACTTCAAAATTTTGATTCTCAAATCAATGGTTATCCGAAAATACAAGCTTATTCCGCCATGTTGTTGGTACAATCGAAGCAGTTACGGCGGTGAAAGGAATATGAAAACACATTGGAGAGGTTATGATTGCCCTATGCGTGCCCTCTGCATTGGGCGCTCCATCAAATACAAGTGTCCAGCGGGATCTGGTTCGGTCCTTCCTGCAGTCGGAATATTGCATTCTCGATAAACATGACATCTTCATGGGAAGTCAAACCTCATCGGTTGATAGTCCTCCATAGGTGGTGTGCGAGATATTCGATACCACACTTCCCTTGATGGCTTTCGAGTTACATATTGAATGTCGTATTCGGATAGTAACATGCATAGCGTGCAATCCTTCCAACCAAAGGCTTTTCGAAGATATATTTGATAGGATCCATCTTGGATATCAACATTGTAGTGTGACACACCATGTATTGTCTCAAGCGGCGAGCAAGCTAAAGCACAACAAGTTTTCTCTAGCGACCGACCGCACTCGGTGAACTTCTTTCGGATAGTAGATTGCATGCTCCTTTCTTTCGGTTTCATCATGTTGCCCGAAACCTGACCCATAGATCCTTGATCAGTGAGGTACATTATAAGAGGTCTTCCGAGCCGGTATCAAGATAGGCGGTTCTTGCAAGTACTCCTTGATCTTGTCAAATGCTCGTGACAATTATCATTCCATACAATGGCTTGATCTTTCTTCAACAATTTGAACAAAGGTTCACAAGTAGTATCAAATGTGATATGAGCAAGAGATGTAATTTAAGCGTCCCGAAACCACAATTTCCTTCTCGTTCTTGGTGTTGGCATTTCTGAATAGCTTTCACTTTATCGGGATCTACCTCGATAACTCGGCTTACTATAAATCAAGTAACTTCCCGACGGACTCGAAAGTACACTTGTTAGGATTCAATCGAAGTTTGTACTTCCTCGATCTTTCAAACGACTTTTGAGATGGACAAGGTGCTCTTCTTGATCGAGATTTGGCAATCATATCATCCACAGACCTCGACTTCTTTATGCATCATATCATGGAAAAGAGCTACCATGGCTCTTTGATAAGTTGCCCTGCGTTCTTGATCCGAAGGCATGACTTTGTATGAAAGGTGCCCGTGGGGTGGTGAATGTTGTCTTCATCATGTCTGCGGGATCCATCTTAATCGATTGTATCAGGAGAAACCATCCATGAAAGAAAACCGGCGATTGGCGGTGCTATCGACCAAGACATCGATGTGAGGTAAGGAAAGTCGTCCTTTGGGTGGCTCGATTCAAATCTACGTAGTCTACACATCGAACCTTTCCATCCTTCTTGGGGACGGTACAATGTTAGCAATCCAATCGGATATCTTGACACGACTAAGCCGGCGTCAAGCGCTTCTTCACTTCGTCTCACGATCTTAGCCATCTCGGTGCGTCCTCCTTGGTCTTTGCTTCACGGGAGAGCAATCGGGCTTTAGCGGCAACTTGTGTACAACAATGTACATATCGAGTCGGGCATATCGATCGACCGAGCAAACACATCGCAAACTCGCGATGGTGACCAACTCATCTTTTATCTCTTGCCCCAGCGGTTCCAACTTTGACTTCTTTGAGCTCCTCTTGATGCAGTTGATCACATCCTTTGGTTCTGATGAGGTTGAATCATCTTCTCCTCGTGCTCGATCGGGCTAACTCTTGGGGAGTTCATAGTCTTCTTCACCTTCATCTTGATTTGGTTGATCGGAAATCGAAGTCAAAGGAGTTATAGCATGGCTATGTTCAATAAGCTCGATTTAATTGATCTGCATAAATGATTGATTTTATCTTTAGACATGTATGTTCATTTTAGCGGGAAAAATAGTGAAAAATGTTGTTGTTTTATTTATTTATTTAAGATGCCTTTGGAGTAGTGAAAACAACAAAGGGATCTCAATTGAATAACAAAATGCGCTTTTATTGAAGATAAAAGTTCAAGCCCTAAGCGATCCTTTGTGCCTTGGGCGAGCACGGATTTTTAATTGAAAACAAGAAATTACTTTGAAAGCGAAATGATAGGGTAACATCCTTGGCTCAATTCTTGAGTGCCACAGGGAGAATCACGGAACACCATTTGGGAAAGCTCCTTGTATGCTCATCATCTTCAATGGCATTGATAGCCTTTTCGGGCGGAAACCTTTTGCAACAAAAACATCCTCTGAGCGAAGGGCATCCTTTTCCCACTCGAATTTACATTGACCGGAGTATGATTGATAGCCAAGTCCGCCCTTGTCCTTCTTTTCCGCATTTATCACTGACCTTGAGGTTTAGGCCTCAATGAGCCTTGACGTCTTGCCAGGGTTATATTACCCCTAGGTTTTCAACGATCTTCACTTCCTTTTGCACATTTCAGACAATTTCTAGAGCTTGAAAGAGGTTTCGTGCACTTCATCTCCTACATCCACATATTTGAATTCGGACACATGGTGACTAGATAGTCCTCCTCACCACTAACTTCCACAATCGGTTGTTTAACAAGAACTTGAGTTTCGATGTAAAGTTGAGGTGACCGCCTTTGCACTATGGATCCGAGGTCTTCCAACAAGCGGTATAATTGGAAGATGTCCATCACACGAAAAGTAATATTGAAGATTTGAGGTCCGATGAGCCTTTGGAAGATCAATCTCCTATCGCCATCCTGCGCGATCCGTAAAGCCTTCACAATTAGGGAGCTAGGTTTCAAAATTGCCCTTCTACATGGTGAGCCAATGTCATCTTGGGATTACGTTGTTGCCGAGCACTGTGTCAACTAGAACTCGGCAGAGTTGTTCCACCACATGTAACGAAATATGAAGAGCCATATTATGACTACCTCCATTACGAGGAGATCGGTCGATGAATGACAAGCAGTGCCATCATTTAAGTTTGAAGCGCATCTAGCGGTTGATGGTGATATCTTCCGCTCGTCTGCTATCAAGAAATTTCAACGATGCCACCTTGTGGGCTTGAACTTCTTAGTAGAGACAAGATTGAGATTTTATTTGAGGCGACTAAGTGATCCACTACCTTGTAATCACTCCTTTTGATTATTTTAAGGTCTCATCACACGATTTAAAGATATCCTTGACTCTTACGCACCCAAATCGGTAGCTCAACCTTCTTTGGAGGAATATCGACACTTTTCGGCACCTCTATTTTCATTAAATCTTGATGATAAACTCGACCGCTGGTCATACCACTTGGACGGTGATGTTTTCAGATGGTTTCTTCCAACACCATTGGCTTGCCACCTCGACAACCGGGTTCATAACTCAAGGCCTCTCTTGTATTTTCATAGGGGATTGAGCAGGGAGGATAAGCCGTCATTGGCTCCTTTGTCGTGGGCTCTTCTTCTTGGATAGGAGATATATGAAGCCTCCTATTATTGATGAGTGGGACCACTACATCTACTTCCATTCTGCGGGAGCTCGGCTAAAGCTGGACCAAATCTTTGGTACATTAATCCTTGCAAATACTTTTTAAACTTTTCACAACATTACGGGTTGTCTTGGTCAGACGACCCTCGTGACCTTCTTCCACCAAATCGGCCTTCTTCATTCTTCCAAAACCTTCTTCAAAGACACTTTCATTGCCTACCTCCATGACCAAACTACTTTCTTCAATTAAAGCGTTCAGATGATGTCCGTGCCTCGGCAATGGATTGTTAGCTATGTTAGGAACATCGGTAAGTCAACAACTTCGGTCAATTAATTCTGGACTTTGCATTTAAAAGCGAAGCAATCCTCGTAGTGTGCCAGAGTTGGCATGGAAGCACATCGGCATTCTCGTTAAACCAAGGCTTGGGAGGCCACAGGCAGGCAATTCTCTTGGTATCACCCTTCCATCTGGATTAAATCGTAGTAGACTTGAGTATGTCATAGGAATAGGTTGAATTTCTTCTTTGGTATATTTGTGATAGTGTGGACTCCTTTGTTGGGCGAAGCCTTTGTTCGACTCTGATTTGTTGTTGTTGTGGTTGTTGTTGTTGAACTTGGTTCGGTGGAACTTGAGTTGAGTCTTGTATTGGTACTTGCATTGGTATTGATCTGCATACTCGGATATTGCATGGCAGCCATAGGGATATGACATATAGGGGACACAGGCGAGGGCGAGATCTAGGTGGTGATTTACCCTTCCTCTTCCTCGGCTCCAAATCTGACATTGGTTTGACCTCTTTTCTCTTGAAACCATTGAACACCTTCTTTCATGACGGTCCTACATTTCCTCGAGAAATTTTTCGGTTTTCAATCCTTCTTCAATCCTCTCACCCACCATCACAGTTAGAAATCGAGAAAGTGCTTCAATCAACCTTCGTAATATTATGCGGGCAATGTTCCCGTAAACAAATCATTCGGCTCCCTTTCGGCGGTTGCACCCTCGAAGCCACTTCTCTCCACCTCTGGCGTATTCCTTAAGCGATTCCCTTTCTTTACGTGACATGTTACGATTTACTCGGTTGGGGGCCAAAGTAGTATTGAAATGGTATTGCTTGAAGATAAATCATCCCAGGCGGATGTTCGTCTTTTCGAGTTGCATATACCAATCTAAAAGCCCCGAGACTATCTTGAAAGCGATGGATCATCGACACTATTATTAACATGTGCGCCATCTTGCGGCAATACATTCTCAGATGGGTATCAGGACAGCTTACCCCTTTGTACTTCTCAAAATCCGGCACCTTGAATTTTGGCGGAATGACCACATCGAGTACGAGACACATATCCGCGGCTTTCGGGCCAATAACGTTCTTCCTCTCGGCTCCCTTACTTGATCGGCAGGTTCCTTACATCCTGCAGGCGGCCCGTCACGGAGCGGAGTTGGGTTACCCACAGGTGCCACATTCTGATATAATTGCCTCATATACTCATCTTGTTGCTCCTCCTCACCTTGAGGAGTTGTTGACCACAGATGCTCTTGTCCATCCTCTTCTTGCCTTTGCTCATCACTTCCCATGGCTCGGTTAGCGACATGAGCAGCAGCGTTTCCTTGATTCTCTACTCTGTTGACGAAGTCAGCTGACATTCCACAGAACGGCGGATTAAGTGCTTGCACTCTTGGAAACGGAGTATCACCTCGGAGAGTCCTCATATTCTCGGTGACAACGGGAGGAACGACAACAGTTGCGTTGTTAGATGCGTTGTTAGCTGTATTGTTAGCCGCGTTGTTAGCTGCGGCTACGGTGACAACCAGGGGCGGCGGCGTGTGGCCCTTTTCCTCCCTTACATCTTTGGTGTAAGCATTTCCATCAAGCGATCCATCTTTGTCTTCAGCGTATCAATATCATCCTGCATGGCCGTACGGTTCGTCGCATATTGATCCATTGCTTTCCTTCGTTAGTCTGGTTTCGTCACGGGCTTGGATGTTCGACTTGAATCGGCGAGAGGAAGCGTAATGAGCACAGTGTTCTCGTTTTATAACATGCATGATTATGTATGTTTATGCAAAATGATTATGATTGGTTCCCGTTCTTACGAATCTTTATCGGACCCGATTACTTAAGCAAGCGGCCGACAAATGGATAAGCGACTTCTTCATTCTAATCATGGAAGTCAAATACAAACATCGGTTTTCGTGCGAAGAAAATAAATAGCAAGACTCGATGCCTTTAAATGTTTTACAAATACCATGAAATGGAAAATACACAAACATTACAAGGACTAGAAATGTTGGCCTCTGCGGGCTTGAACTCTCTTATCTCTTTGCGCTCCACCATGTCTGCAAAGATCAATGAAATAATCCACCGGGGGCACTCGGTTTTCTTCTAAATCTTGACGGTGATTGTAGTCTCCATGGGACCTCTACCATCATTATGCTGCGAATTCAACGGACACAGTAGTTGTCATACAAGCTTTTGTTACGCTCCTCCGGGTAAAATGGTTTCTCCTCTGTTCACCCAAAGCTCATTACGGCGGGCTTCTTCTTGCCACCCTCATTGGTTTCCAACTCTCCATCGATGCTTCCCACGGACCACAAGATCTCTCGCGTCAAGTCTTGGATTTTGAGCTAATTCCTCGGAGTCCACATTGCGTGCTAAGCGGGCTTCCTCTTTGAGGCAGCGTTTAGCGTGCCAGTGGATTCAATGTCTTTTAGTGCGGCTTTCAACTCTTGGATTTTAGTGGTAAGAGTTGTTTTCAAATTCGACTTTGCTTTGATGGCTCGCTCTTCATCCGTAGGCTTTCCCTCTTTCTTTTCGTACAGCTAACTTTCGATTGAACTCTCTTAGCTCGAAGTTGGCGGCATCAAGTTGTCTTTTACGAACTTCGCTTTCTTTTCTATTTCTACGCTCGACTCTTTAGAAGCTCATCATCCCTTTCTCGAGGCTTTGCATCAAATCATCCTTTTCTCGGGTAACACGAGTAAGGATAGCTTCTTTGTCGACCCTCTTGACTTGCATTTCGGTGATGGTGAGCTTGAGCTTATTAAATTCTTCAATAGGAACATGAGTGGCTTGAGTTACGGAGCCTTGAAACCCTTTGGAGCATACGGAGCTTGACTTCTTTGACCTACCCGTCACCTTGCTTATAGGGTTCTTTGGCCACCTGATCTCTTTTCCCATTCTCTTCCCTTCCTATGGATCCAGTCAAGCGCGGTTGCCTTAATAAGCGAGGATTTTCTTTCCCAAAGTCTTCTAAAGCTCTTCCAACCTTTGCATCATTCGGCTCGGTTTCAAAGGATAACCTAAGCGTCTTAATGCCAACCTAGGGTTGTAATGTCTGACCTTGAGATCCATCAATGGGACATTGGGAAAATCTCCACAATTAGTAATAATTTCCCCACGTTCCAATTTGGTAGGTACGAACTATAGCATCGAGTGAGGCAAGCCAGCGTCGGGCCCATGACAAATCCTTGACACATCGTACCACGGACCTCGGTGGTAAGTGAGATAAAAACCGGGGAGTATATGAGGTACAACATAGAACTACACCTCTTTTCTTTTCATGCCTTACATGGGGTGATAAAGCACATACGCCACAGAGCGGGGTGGATTCTTTCTAGAAACAAACACATTAACGTATTCTTCCACGAACTCTTCTTCACCACTCGGAAACATAACAACCCCAGATGAGTAGAGCAGAACGGCATAAAAGCATTCGTGTTACCAACGCCAATTCTTTTGCCTTGTTCTCCAATGCCTTCGAGGGATCCTTTAGCTTTGCACAAGGCACAACTTCTCGGCCGGCGGATACAACACTTGACTAATCGGTCACATGTCACTCTTTCTCCCAGTGGTGAAGGGATACCATCTTCGGAGGCCATCCTAGCGAATCTCGAACTCTTCATGGTGGTCGGTTGAAAGTCTTGAAAAGTGAAACAGGGCGGAGAGTCATATCTTGGTACAAGGCAACCATAGCTCGTACATCGACATTTGTGTCTATGACTTTAGAATGTGACCATATCTTCTAGTGAAGGTGGTCATATCGACCTTCTTAACCTTTTCTTTCGGGCGTAACGGGACCTCCAACTTGGCATCTTGACTTTGATCGGATTGGTATGCCTTTTCTCATCCATTTGTTAACCGTTTGCTTATGTGAACCAAGTCCTTAGGATTCCTACAAAATCGAAACAAATAATGTTGATGATTAATTCATGCATCTTTGGATGCGATGTAATGTGATGCAAAAGAAACATGTTAAAGTTTTTAGAGTTGGGTACTTTTGACATCTACCAACAATTCCCCACAGGTGGCTCTTAGGGTTTACGATACAACAAACACAAATTCTTGTGCATCGCAAAAGATACTTGCAACGCTACAACCCTTCTCTTTTCTTTTCCTTTAGAAATTTGGTTTGAGGAGAGTTACGTATTAGGAGCAGACAAAGCGGTCTGTCGATCGACAAGCGTAACCCTCAATCACAGGATTTGAGCAGGGGCCCAAAATCATTGATCGACTTGGGTATATCATTTTCACCACAAATAAATTTGTGATTAGGCGATATATCCAGAGCGTCTCATTGAGCATTCTTAAAACTTAGGTTAGGTTTCCTTAAAGGTCCAAACTAGGGAAAAATCCCTTCTAACACTATCGTCAATGCAAAAATAACTTGCAATCGGCGATAATGTCTTCGAAAGAACCTCCCACAGGTGTGGTCTTCGCACCAACTTACAAGACATTTAGTCTAGAAAATCAATACTCGCAACCACTCTAATTTATGTGTTCTATAGCCTTGGTAGTGGGCTTTTCCTATAGTCCCATCAATATTCCCACACAACAATAATATATCAATAAGATAATAATTAAGCGATAAGAAATAAATGACTAATTTAAAACACAAAAATAGAGTGATATAAAAGCGAAAATAAACACACATCTGAAGAGCTAAACTAGGGTTGACACGCTTCAAATGTCCCGATGAAATGCATGGAAGCAACTCGATTTTCAAAAATCTTTTAATTCTCGAAAAACTAGTGAAATCGCCACCTAATTTTATTTATTCCAAAAGGAAAAGGAAAATATAGATAAAACCCTCAAACAAACGGATAAGACGGTCTACGACCAAAAATTGGAATCGGGAGTCGGTTATGCAAGGGGAAGGTGTTAGCACCCCTTACATCCATCGTACTCGATGGGACCCATTTAGTTCTACGTGTGTGTGTATATTCGCTAATCTCTAAGTTATAAAAAGAAAATAAATTTGATTATTATATTTTGAGTTTGGCACGGTTTCGGAACCGCGGGCCTACATATTCCCTTGTGCAATGGAAAGTCAAAACTCTGTAGTTCCTCTTAAAAAGGTTTGAATTGGTTGCATTGATTTTATCTGAAAAATCGTGCGTTTAGACGTTTCAAATGCTTTAAACTAGGACTTGTTTTGTTTGTTTGAAAAGCTTAAGTCCTCGTTCGCATTAAAGCGACTATTACCTCTTTATCTGAAAAGAGTTTTAATGATCGCATATGAGCGATAAAGGAGTTTGAATGAGTTGTTTTGTTTTATGCGGGAGGCAGTATCGGACCATAGCGTTCACGGCTAGCGATTACTCGGATGAGTGGGCGAAACATCGAATCATCTTTTCTACCAAAGTTTTATTAAGAAAAGTGAGGTGAAACATGGTTCACGTTTAATTAAATTCAATTAAAGGCGTGGCATACGGTCGGTCGATCTTTGGTGACTACCGTACGCTTGGGAAGGGAGAGAGAATATTTATTTAGAAAAAATACTTTGAAAGGAAACTCGGCGTTGGATCGAGGTTTGGAACTTATTATGAAAGTGTTTTGCAATGCGAGTTATGATTAATTGAATATATGGTCCTAAGGTGTGATAATGGAAAGAAACGGCGATTGTATACAAGCGTTCTGAAAGAGTAAATAAATTAAAAGCCCATACAAGGTGGCTTGCGCAAATAAATGATTTACATTGTGTAGGTGCATCTTGCGAAATAAATTTGATCGACTAATTAAGCGAAACTTAGCCAAGTAATTAGTTTAATAAAATTAATTAGGTAAACTAATTAATTTTAAATAACCTAATTAGATGATTAAATAATGTTTAACTAATTAATCAAAGTTTCATTGTAAGCCCAGAGTAAGCGTGGTGTGTGCGAAAGTGTGGCCGTTAGGGACGCTTCAGCTTTGTCCTCCGAGTAATAAAATGGCTCATACAGTATTAGTTTGAAAATATTTTTGGGTTGTGCTTTGTGAATAATAAATAAATAATGCAATAAAATTATCTACTAATTATTACAACAAATTGGGGAATGGGGTACAAATTACAAATGGGGATATATAGAAAATAAAATGCTAGAAAATTCCTAATGAGAAGAAAAATATCTAACTAATACTACTATTATTATTTTTGGCATTTGAGATATTACGGTTTTATGGTAAAAAAGAAGAAAAGTAATAATAATTTTGTTACTTAAAGAAAATAATAATACTTATTAATAATAAAATACTAAATACTAATAATAATGAGTATTAACAATAAAAAATGATAATAATAATAATAGATGAGTAATGATACTAATAATACTTATTAATGACAATAATAATACAATAATAATAATATAATAATAATAATAATAATAAGTATTTAAGTAATAATAAGTATGATAATAATCGATAATAGTAATATAAATATAATAGTTATAATAATAGTATTAATAATAATCTAAATAATAAAAATAATAATAGTATTAATGATAATTAAAATAAGGTTATAAACTAATTAAAACAAAAAAAGTAAAGCAGTATCATTCTCTCTCGATCTCTCATCGCGATCAAAACCCAATCTCCTCTTCTTCTCTCGATACTCATGATCCTCACGGTTTCTCTCATGGTCTCTCACATGATTCTCACCTCGAACCCTTGCCGTTCTCTCGTCTCTCTCACACACTCGCGATTTGTCTCTCTTCAAAATCTCTCTCTCGAACTATTGTTGCATGTTTCGATTACGGAGGTTTGATTCTTGACTATGCATGTTTGTTCTCGATTTTGTGATTGCTTCCGTTGAAACTTGAAGGGTTTGGAAACCCTAAGCGATGGCGTACTTGATCGAGCTTGACTAGTTCACGGGTGAGATTGTTTCAAAACCTTTTCTCTTCCTTGTCTTCTTTCTCTATATTTGAAATTATTTACGAAAATCTCTTCTGAGGGTGTTTGGTGGTGAAAATGATGATGAAAATGTTCTTTGGGTTTGGGCCGGTACTATCGTATGCTTTTGTTTTTACGGTTTGGAACTTTGAAGCTACTTTGTTTGTATGTTTTCTTGTTCTGCGATCTTTTATTTTTGAACCCGAACTAGTTTTCTATCCTATACTTGCTTGGAATTGGTTGTTTTATCAAGGTTTTGACTTGTGTATATTCTTGGTTTGAGCGATGCCCTCCTTACGATGAATCCTTGTCTGTGTTTAAGGGTGATGGAAGCAGATACTATCTTGTCCTTTTTCTTCTTGGTCCCAATGAATTGATAGAGCAGATACTAATTTCCTCTTTTGGCTTTCCCAATGATATGGCGGTGGTTTCTTGTTTGTCTGATACTTACTTTTACATTTTCTCCTTCTCTTTAAAGCGATGCTTGGATATTATACCTCTGGTCTTAGCCTTGCTCGGAATTCTCATCTTTTACATTTTCACTTCTTCTCACCTTTGGGTGAAAACATGCTAGAAAACACTCTTTCTTCTTTTGTATTCTTTCTTTGTGTTGCTTGTAGGGTTTATACTACCTACATGTTTGCTAAATCATCTTGATGACCATCCTTTTGCCTTTCTTGTTGCCTATGTTGAATGGATTATGCTTCTTTGGTGGGAATAATTAGGCTCTTTGGATTATAAGCTGTTGGAGTTATTTACATTCTTTGCATATTGCCTTTGATCAATTCTTTGCCTTGATTATGTTGGTACATGGGATTAATGAGCGTGAGCTGTTTTCTTTCATTCACGCTTCTTTGTTTAGAATCATTTAAACGTCGCCTCATATAATGCTTCTGCTGTTTAGAATCATTTGACCGCTAACCATGATGAGTAACTTTGAGTTAGGCTTATTTGTGCGAATCAATTCGTGATTTGCAAATAAGCGAATTCGATGATTAATCTTGCTCGAGATTATGAGGTTGACATTGAACACGATTCATAAACACCGATGATGATCCTTGACAAGCAAATTTACAACCTCGCATTTTGTTTCAATTTTATGCTTACTAACTACTTTTCTTTCTTGTGTTTGGTATTACAGCGGATGGATGGCAGCGGTGATGAAGAAAGTAGTGCAGCGTAACGGAAGAAAATGAAGATATGAAGACTACGACCATTTTGTAGCAACCGTAGGATTCATAGGACTTGTAAATTTGTAGAACTTGTAGGATTTATCATTGTAATTTTACAAATTCCTTCTTTTTGTAACAAGTTTATACTTTCCATGAGCAAGCCTTAAATATTTTGGTAATTTGTAATTCAAACTTGATCAAATTAATAACACAAACTCATTTTCATTTAGAGCTTAATTCTCAAATTCATAAAATGTAGCGTGACCTTGTAGAAACTCAAGACCACTAAGTACCACCTTGAATAAAACTCGTAGCATCTTGTTGTGCCCATGAAAGCGAATTAACACACTGTCTAATGAACTTGCATTGTTTCTTCTAGCGAGTCTTGAATTCCAAAGACGAATAAACCCTTTAAAGTTTAAAACTTCGAAAATAAAACAAGCTTATCTTGAATGCCAAATCCAAAAGCAAATGAATTCCTTTTCGAAATTCGAATTGTATCGAGTTAATGATAAAAATGAAGTTATCTCTGAAATCCAGTGTAATCTTTTTTTCATGAAAACTTCGCCCGTAGAAATTTGAAACTAACATGATAGAACATCTATGATAAGAATAAATCACCAAAGCGAAATAAAGGAGCAAATTTTTGGGGTCGACGGTTGCCTATTCAATCGTCTTAAACACGATAAGTGAGAAAAAGCAGCGACTTTCGAACATTCAAGTGGAAGAGGATTGAATACCGAAGAACGAAATTTGACTTTAACGAGAAATTAAAATTGAGAACACATGCGAAGATCACATAGTTAAAGAATACATGAAACTTTAATACAATCGAAATTTGTCGAGAAAAACCGAAAAGTTAAGGAATACATGGACCTTAACAAAAATGAAATCGAGGCTATCGAAGACCTCGAAGAGTTAAAGAATACCCATGAACTTTAACGAAGATAAAGCAGCTAGAACAATTTCCGAATTGTTGGTGCACGAAGTCACGAGCCATGGCATGCGAATATACGGACCATGTAACCGAGTTACCGGTGAGCAATTGATGCTTGCAAAGTACAATTCTGCGGGGATAAACAAAACAATATCCGACCTGCAGTGCGGTATAGATGTTTATGAAGTCGGTAAATCTTGTTTAAGCGTTCCTGTGATGAGAGATCTTCTTGAACATGTTCGGACATGTTGAACAACCACGAGTTGACAAGATCTTCAATTTGTATGCGAGATAGCTTTAGTTGATAGAAGAATCAGTTAGCGCTGGTGAAAAACTTCTAGGGTAGTGAGCTTCGATTTGCTGACATTGTATGGACAATGCGTTGTAGCAAGTGGATATGTGGATCAACATCTGAGTTGGAGAAATATCCTGAGGTTGAATAAACATCCCGCCGGGTGGATATTTATTACTTGAATAGTTGATAGCTTCTTGGAAATAAGCACGGAAGTTTGATGTAATTTTAAAGAACCTCGGAGAGCGAAATCGGAATTATTTGGAGTAGAAATTGTTGGGAAGATTCTTGTCTGAAAGAAATCTCGAAAATACCAAGAATGATATTGTAGTAATCCTTTCTGAAGGAGATTCACTTGGGGAGAGAAATAAGCTTCGCCGGGGAAACTTCGTAAGAAGACCGTGTGGAAAATTCACTGGGGATTCCCGGTTGATAATTTTGCTGACATTAGAGTCCATCTGAAAGAGAGAATTGTTTATTTGGGAAAACATCTCGATTGGAGAAACCATCGAGTTGTTGAGATCCGTACGGTATATCACTTGTGCTTGTAGAAAGAGGATAATTTGTCGATGCGAGAACTAATCCTTCAATTTGATCCTTACGAGGACACTTACAGTTTTAGTTGATAAACCTGCAAAACAGATAGCCGAAGCTAATGCATGGGTATGACATGCATGATATGATTTATTTATTTTTTCTAATGCAAATGATGCATGATTTCACATTGAGAGAAGGAAGGCGTCAGAAATTCAACGAGCGATCTTCTTGTCATAAGAGATCAGGGGATGGTCAATCGGTTCTTTGGGAGAGACTTCATTGGGGAGTTGACACTATTGTCAATTATACATCACCAGCTCACCCGATCTTGGGAGAAAAGGATAAGTATATCGATCGAGAACTCTTACCTCCACCTCCACATTTAAGCGGATCCCAAACTACGGCAGGGTTTATGCATGGTATACCGTGATATGACATGGATGAATGAATGAGCATGCGTGATTATCTTGGTTGATGTATTGGTTTATCAATTGAATTCGACACCGCGAAAATCGAATGACAATGATAGCCTGACCAAATTCGGATGCTAATGCAAAGATTTCCTCACGGGAAAGTACTTACGATTACTCGTAATCATCAAGAAGGATATGGAGGTACTCCATTCAGGAAAAGCGTATCGTGAAAGTGATCACCCCATCGTTCCGTAAATTAAAGCAATTTTAAGTTTCAAATTTCAACTTTGTTTCACCATTTTGAATGATTTGAATTTTATCTAAAACAAAGCGCACCATTAAGTTAATCATGCGGAAAAGATAAAAAGTAGGATAAGAAATGAAGTTCAACGAACAATTTTATTTAAAATATGAGAGAAATAACTCATAAGTAGGGATTTTTGTACATAAGGATGCACGTTCCTTTAGGAGGAACATACGGAAAAAGTGAATCTATTACACATTTCTTAAAACAACAAAATTGAAAGAACTTCATTGAGCGAAACATGCTATTCCCCTCATTGCTATTCTTCATCACTTTGCTTACGAATATGGTGATTGAACTAATCCTCTCTGTATGAGCTTTTGTTGTGTACGGAGATCGTCTTTGACATTATGTCCTTACACATTCCTAACTTTTACGTGAACCATTCTAGAAGACTTTGGTTCAGGATATCTACCCTTTTTTTAAGCCGCTTTCGGGTTTTCGACTTCGGGCTAATTTTTTCTTCTTTTTTAGACATAATACTTCTTGACCGGCGAGTTGATAGCGTGTGCCAAGTCTTCTCCATCCATGTTGGTGAGCAGAGCTCCTCAGAAAACTTTCTTTACCACGTATGGTCCTTCATAGTTTGGCACCACTTTCCACGAGGTCTGTGTGGGAGATTATCCTCTTTAGCACCAATTCGCCCACCTTGAACTCGCGGGCGTACCTTCTTGTCAAAGCCCTCTTGATTCTTTTACGGTAAAGTTGGCCATGATTAACATCGACCTCTTTCTTGATCAGTTGAGTTGGTCGTATCTATTACGAACCCATTCCGCCTCCTCGACTCTGTTTCCATCGGACTACGAGAGAAGGAATCTCGACCTCTATAGAATCTGCCTCCGTACCATATACAAGTGAGTAAGGTGTCGCTCCGGTTGAAGTGCGAATAGGCGTTACATGCCGTGCTGGCGAAGCAACATCTCGTACCAATCCTTATCGTCTTCACCATCTTTCGAAGGATCTTCTTGATATTCTTATTGGCGCCTCGGCACCATTCATCTTTAGTGCAGCAGGGAGATGAGTTGTGATGATCGATCTTGAAGGTGTCACATAACTCCTTCATCATCTTGTTGTTCAGATTCGTCCCATTGTCAGTGATAATCTTGCTAGGAGTACCGTAGCGACAAATTATGTTGTTCTTGATAAACCGGGTAACCACTTGTCGTGTCACATTCACATATGAAGCAGCCTCAACCCACTTGGTGAAGTAGTCTATGGCGACTAGTATGAAACGATGCCCATTGGAAGCTTCGGCTCAATCATTCCGATCATATCAATTCCCCATAGAGAATGGCCAGGAGAGGTCAAAACATTCAGAGGTGAAGGTGGCACATGCATCTTATCAGTGTGAATCTGACACTTGTGACATTTCATCGCATAAACAACACAGTCTGTTTCCATGGTCATCCAATAGTAACCAGCCCTGAGAATCTTCTTTGCCATTGCGTGCCCATTTGCGTGAACACCAAAAGAACCTTCATGAATTTCTTTAATAAGTTGATCGCCCGTGTCTATCACGCATCGAGCAAGACCAAATCAAAATTCCGTTTGTACAACACCCCTACTCGAAAAAGTTGGCGAACTGACTTCCTCAAAGTCTTCTTATCGATGATGGATGCCCTACGGGTACTCGCCATTCTCTATATATTGCTTGATATCATAAAACCAAGGTTTCTGTCGGTTTCCTCATCGACCATCATCGATGGCGAGTTCATCTAGGCGCTCGATAGTGATGGAAGGTGCTTCGTTAGCCACTTGACCTTGAACATTGAAGACAAAGTGGCTAAAGCATCGACTAGCGATTGTCCTCTCTAGGAATGTGATGGAAAGTAATCTCATCAAAGTATGGTATCGGTTTCAAGACATGATCTGCATGCGGAATCAACTTTTCATTCTGAGTTTCCCGATCCCTTTGACACGGCAAATGACAAGTCTTTGAATCTCCATAAACTTCAAAATTTTGATTCTCGAATCAATGGTATTCTATCCGAAAATACAAGCTTCGTATTCCGCCATGTTGTTGGTACAATCGAAGCAGTTACGGCGGTGAAAGGAATATGAAAACACATTGGAGAGGTTATGATTGCCCTATGCGTGCCCTCTTGCATTGGGCGCTCCATCAATACAAGTGTCAGCGGGATCTGGTTCGGGTCCTTCCTGCAGTCAGGAATATTGCATTCTCGATAAACATGACATCTTCATCGGGAAGTCAAACCTCATGGTTGATAGTCCTCCATAGGGTGGTGTGCGAGATATTACGATACCACACTTCCCTTGATGGCTTTACGAGTTACATATTGAATGTCGTATTCGGATAGTAACATACATAGCGTGTAATCCTTCCAACCAAAGGCGGCTTTTCGAAGATATATTTGATAGGATCCATCTTGGATATCAACATTGTAGTGTGACACACCATGTATTGTCTCAAGCAGTGACAGCTGACTAAAGCACAACAAGTTTTCTCTAGCGAGAGACCTTCGCTTTCGGTGAACCTTTTCGGATAGTAGATTGCATGCTCCTTTCTTTCGGTTTCATCATGTTGCCCCGAACCTGACCCATAGATCCTTGATGCGGTGGGTACATTATAAGAGGTCTTCCGAGCAGGCGGTATCAAGATGGCGGTTCTTGCAAGTACTCCTTGATCTTGTCAAATGCTCGTGACAATTATCATTCCATACAATGGCTTGATCTTTCTTCAACAATTTGAACAAAGGTTCACAAGTAGGCATCAAATGTGATATGAGCAAGAGATGTAATTTAAGCGTCCCAAAACCACGAATTTCCTTCTCGTTCTTGGTGTTGGCATTTCTGAATAGCTTTCACTTTATCGGGATCTACCTTGATACCTCGGCTTACTATGAATCAGTAACTTCCGGACGGACTCGAAAGTACACTTGTTAGGATTCATCGAAGTTTGTACTTCCTCGATCTTTCAAGCGACTTTTGAGATGGACAAGGTGCTCTTCTTGATCTGATTTGGCAATCATATCATCCACATAGACCTCGACTTCTTTATGCATCATATCATGGAAAAGAGCTACCATGGCTCTTTGATAAGTTGCCCTGCGTTCTTCATCGAAGAGGCATGACTTTGTATGAGAAGGTGCCCGTGGGGTGGTGAATGTTGTCTTCATCATGTCTGCGGGATCCATCTTGATCGATTGTGTCAGGAGAAACCATCCATGAAAGAAAGCGGCGATTGGCGGTGCTATCGACCAAGACATCGATGTGAGGTAAGGGAAAGTGGTCCTTTGGGTGGCTCGATTCAAATCTACGTAGTCTACACACATCAGAACCTTTCCATCCTTCTTGGGGACGGTACAATGTTAGCAATCCAATCGGATATCTTGACACGACTAAAGCCGGCGTCAGCTTCTTCGCCGTCTACGATCTTCTTAGCCATCTCGGGTCGTCCTCCTTGGTCTTTGCTTCACGGAGAGCAATCGGGCTTTAGCGGCAACTTGTGTACAACAATATACGTATCGGTCGGGCGTATCTGATCGACCGAGCAAACACATCTGCAAACTCTCGCGATGGTGACCAACTCATCTTTTATCTCTTGCCCCAAGGCGGTTCCACTTTGACTTCTTTGAGCTCCTCTTGGTGCAGTTGATCCATCCGGTTCACGATGAGGTTGAATCATCTTCTCCTCGTGCTCGATCGAGGCGCTAACTCTTGAGGAGTTCATAGTCTTCTTCACCTTCATCTTGATTTGGTTGATCGGAAATCGAAGTCAAAGGAGTTATAGCATGGCTATGTTCAATAAGCTCGGTTTGGTTGATCTGCATAAATGATTGATTTTATCTTTAGACATGTATGTTCATTTAGCGGGAAAAATAGTGAAAAATGTTGTTGTTTTATTTATTTATTTAAGATGCCTTTGGAAAGTAGTGAAAACAACAAAGGGATCTCATGAATAACAAAATGCGCTTTTATTAAAGATAAAAGTTCAAGCCCTACAGCGATCCTTTGTGCCTTGGGCGAGCACGAGGATTTTTAATTGAAAACAAGAAATTACTTTGAAAGCGAAATGATAGGGTAACATCCTTGGCGCTCGATTCTTGAGTGCCACCAGGAGAATCACGGAACACCATTTGGGAAAGCTCCCTGTATGCTCATCATCTTGATGGCATTGATAGCCTTTTCGGCGGAAACCTTTTGCAACAAAAACATCCTCTGAGCGAAGAGTGCCTTTTCCCACTCTGAATTTACTTGACCGGGTATGATTGATAGCCAGTCCGCCCTTGTCCTTCTTTTCGCAACATTTATCCTTTGTACCCGACCTTGAGGTTTTAGGCCTCGATGAGCCTTGACGTCTTGCCAGCGGGTTATATTACCCTAGGTTTTCATGATCTTCACTTCCTTTTGCACATTTCCGACAATTTCTAGAGCTTGAAAGAGGTTTAGTGCGCCATCTCCTACATCCACATATTTGAATTCGGACACATGGTGACTAGATAGTCCTCCTCACTTCTAACTTCCATAATCGGTTGTTTAACAAGAACTTGATTTCGATGTAAAGTTGAGGTGACCGCCTTGCACTATGGATCGAGGTCTTCCCACAAGCGGTATAATTTGGAAGATGTCCATCACACGAAAAGTAATATTGAAGATTTGAGGTCCGATGAGCGGAAGATCAATCTCCCTATCGACATCTGCGCGATCCGTGAAAGCCTTCACGATTAGGGAGCTAGGTTTCAAAATTGCCCGCTACACAGTTGAGCCAATGTCGTCTTGGGATTACGTTGTTGGAGCACAATGTCAACTAGAACTACGGCGAGTTGTTCCACCATATATAGAAATATGAAGAGCCATATTATGACTACCTCCATTACGAGGAGATCGGTGATGATGAATGACAAGCAGTGCCATCATTTAAGTTTGAAGCGCATCTAGCGGTTGATGGTGATATCTTCCGCTACGTCTGAGCTATCAAGAAATTTCAACGATTGCCACCTTGTGGGCTTGAACTTCTTAGTAGAGACAAGATTGAGATTTTATTTGAGGTCGACTAAGGTGATCCACTACCTTGTAATCACTCCTTTTGATTATTTTTAAGGTCTCATCACACGATTTAAAGATATCCTTGACTCTTACGCACCCAAATCGGTAGCTCACCTTCTTTGGAGGAATATCGACACTTTTGGCACCTCTATTTTTCATTAAATCTTGATGATAAACTCGACCGCTCTGGTCATACCACTTGGACCGGTGATGTTTTCAACGATGGTTTCTTCCAACACCATTGGCTTGCCACCTCGACAACCGGGTTCATAACTCGAGGCGACTCTTGTATTTTCATAGGGGATTCGGACGGGAGGATAAGCCGTCATTGGCTCCTTTGTGTAGCTCTTCTTCTTGGATAGGAGATATATGAAGCCTCCTATTATTGATGAGTGGGACCACTACATCTACTTCCATTTCTGGAGCTCGGCTAAATGGACCAAATCTTGGTACATTAATCCTTGCAAATACTTTTTAAACTTTTCACACATTACGGGTTGTCTTGGCAAATCAGGACGACCCTCGTGACCTTCTTCCACCATCGGCCTTCTTGATTCTTCCAAAACCTTCTTCAAAGACACTTTCAAGCCTACCTCCATGACCAAACTACTTTCTTCAATTAAAGCGTTCGCAGTGATGTCCGTGCCTCGGCAATGGATTATTAGCTATGTTAGGAACATCGGAAAGTCAACAACTTCGGTCAATTAATTCTGGACTTTGCATTTAAAAGCGAAGCAATCCTACGTAGTGTGCCACGGAGAGTTGGCATGGAAGCACCGGCATTCTCGTTAAACCAAGGCTTGGGAGGCCACAGGCAAGCGATTCTCTTGGTATCACCCTTCCATCTGGATTAAATCTGATAGTAGACTTGAGTATGTCATAGGAATAGGTTGAATTTCTTCTTTGGTATATTTGTGATAGTGTGGACTCCTTTGTTGAATGAAGCCTTTGTTACGACTCTGATTTGTTGTTGTTGTGGTTGTTGTTGTTGAACTTGGTTCGGTGGAACTTGAGTTAGTCTTGTATTGGTACTTGCATTGGTAATCTGGCATACTCGGATATTGCATGCCGTAGGGATATGACATATAGGGGACACAGGCGAGGCGGATCTAGGTGGTGATTTACCCTTCCTCTTCCTCGGCTCCAAATCTGACATTGGTTTGACCTCTTTCTCTTGAAACCATTGAACACCTTCTTTCTGTGACGGTCCTACATTTCCTCAGGAAATTTTAGGTCTTGATCCTTCTGATCCTCTCACCCACCATCCAGTTAGAAATCGAGAAAGTGCTTCAATCGACCTTTACGTAATATTATGCGGGCAATGTTCCCATAAACAAATCATTCGGCTCCTTTCGGCCGGTTGCCCTCGAAGCCACTCTCTCCACCTCGCGTATTCCTTAAGCGATTCCCTTTCTTTCGTGACATGTTACGGTACTCGGTTGGGGGCCAAAGTAGTATTGAAATGGTATTGCTTGAAAGCTAGATAAATCATCCCAGGCGGATGTTCGTCTTTTGTATACCAATCTAAAAGCCCAGACTATCTTGAAAGCGGTGGATCATCGACCTATTATTAACATGCAATCTTGCGGCAATACATTCAGATGGGTATCGGAGACACGTACTTCTCAAATCCGGCACCTTCGGCGGAATGATAACGTTATTCCCTCCGGCTCCGCTCACTTGATCGGCGTTCCTTACATCCTCAGGCGGCCGTCACGGAGCGGAGTTGGGTTACCCAGTGCCACGTTCGATATAATTGCCTCGTATACTCATCTTGTTGCTCCTCCTCACCTTGGAGTTGTTGACCTGAGATGCTCTTGTCCATCCTCTTCTTGCCTTTGCTCATCACTTCCGTGGCTCGGTTAGCGACATGGCGTTCCTTGATTCTACTACTCATTGGCGAAGTCGGTGACATTCCGAGCAGCGGATTAAGTGCTTGCACTCTTGGAAGCGGTATCACCTCGGAGAGTCCTCATATTCTCGGTGACAGCGGGAGGAGCGACAGTTGCGTTGTTAGATCGTTGTTAGGCTGTGTTGTTAGCCGCGTTGTTAGGCTGCTGACTCTGGTGACAACCGAGTGGGCGTGCGGCGTGACCACTCTTCCTCCCATCTTGGTAAGCATTTCCATCAATGATCCATCTTTGTCTTCAGCGTATCAATATCATCCTGCATGGCCGTCGGTTCGTCGCATATTGATCCATTGCTTTCCTTCACGTTAGTCTGGTTTCGTCACGGGCTTGGATGTTGACTTGAATCTGACGAGAGAAGCGTAATGAGCACAGTGTTCTCGTTTAATAACATGCATGATTATGTATGTTTATGCAAAATGATTATGATTGGTTCCCATTCTTACGAATCTTTATCGGACCCAATTACTTAAGCAAACAGCACGACAAATGGATAAACAGCTTCTTCATTCTAATCATGGAAGTCAAATACAAACATCAGTTTTCGTACGAAGAAAATAAATAGCAAGACTCGCAGGTCTGCTTTAAATGTTTTTACAAATACCATGAAGCTGGAAAATACACAAACATTACAAGGACTAGAAATGTTGGCCTCTGCGGGGCTTGAACTCTCTTATCTCTTTCTGAAAACGCTCCACCATGTCTCTGCAAAGATCAATGAAATAATCCACCGCTGGGGGCACTCGGTTTTCTTCTAAATCTTGACGGTGATTGTAGTCTCCATGGGACCTCACCATCATTATGCGAAATTCAACGGACTGAGTAGTTGTCATACAAGCTTTTGTTACGCTCCTCCGGGGTAAAATGGTTTCTCCTCTGTTCACCCAAGCTCGTTACGGCGGGCTTCTTCTTGCCACCCTCGCATTGGATTTCCAACTCTCCATCGATGCTTCCGGGACCACAAGATCTCTCGGGCGTCCAGTCTTGGATTTTGAGCTAATTCCTCGGAGTCCACATTGCGTGCTAAGCGGGCTTCCTCTTTGAGGCAGCGTTTGGCGTGCCAGGATTCAATGTCTTTTAGTGCGACTTTCAACTCTTGGATTTTAGTGGTAAGAGTTGTTTTCAAATCGACTTTGCTTTGATGGCTCGCTCTTCATCGCGTAGGCTTTCCCTCTTTCTTTGTTCGTACAGCTAACTTTCGATTGAACTCTCTTAGCTCGAAGTTGGCAGCATCAAGTTGTCTTTTACGGAACTTGGCTTTCTTTTCTATTTCTACACACTCGACTCTTTAGAAGCTCATCATCCCTTTCTCGAGGCTTTGCATCAAATCATCCTTTCTCGGGTAACACGGTAAGGATAGCTTCTTTGTCGACCCTCTTGACTTGCATTTCGGTGATGGTGAGCTTGAGCTTATTAAATTCTTCAATAGGAACATGAGTGGCTTCAGTTACGGGCCTTATGAAACCCTGGAGCATCACGGGAGCTTGACTTCTTTGACCTACCCTTGCTTGCTTATAGGGTTCTTTGGCCACCTGAACTCTTTTCCTAATTCTCTTCCCTTCCTATGGATCCGAGTCAGCGCTTACGATTTGCCTTAATAGCGAGGATTTTCTTTCCCAAAGTCTTCTAAGAAACTCTTCCAACCTTTGCATCATTCGGCTCGGTTTCAAAGGATAACCTAAGCATCTTAATGCCAACCTAGGGTTGTAATGTCTGACCTTGAGATCCATCAATGGGACATTGGGAAAATCTCCACATTAGTAATAATTTCCCCACGTTCAATTTGGTAGGTACCAACTATAGCATCGAGTGAGGCAAGCCAGCGTGGGCCATGACAAATCCTTGACACATCGTACCACGGACCTGCGGTGGTAAGTGAGATAAAAACCGGGAGTATAACGAGAGGTACAACATAGAACTACACTCTTTTCTTTCATGCCTTACATGGAGGTGATAAAGCACATACGCCCGCAGGAGGTGGATTCTTTCTAGAAACAAACACATTAACAGTATTCTTCCACGAACTCTTCTTCACCACTCGGAACATAACACCCCAGATGAGTAGAGCAAGACGGCATAAAAGCATTCGTGTTACCGCACGCGATTCTTTTGCCTTGTTCTCGATGCCTTTCGAGGATCCTTTAGCTTTGCACAAGACAACTTCTCGGCCGTGAGATCAACACTTGACTAATCGGTCACATGTCACTCTTTCTCCCAGTGGTGAAGGGATACCATCTTCGAGGCCATCCTAGCGAATCTCGAACTCTTGATGGTCGGTCGGTTGAAAGTCTTGAAAAGTGAAACAGGGGCGGAGAGTCATATCTTGGTACAAGGCAACCATAGCTCGTACATCGACATTTGTGTCTATGACTTTAGAATGTGACCATATCTTCTAGTGAAGGTGGTCATATCGTATTCTTAACCTTTTCTTTCGGACGTAGCAGGACCTCCGACTTGGCATCTTGACTTTGATCGGATTGGTATGCCTTTTCTCATCCATTTGTTAACCGTTTGCTTATGTGAACCAAGTCCTTAGGATTCCTACAAAATCGAAACAAATAATGTTGATGATTAATTCATGCATCTTGGATGCGATGTAATGTGATGCAAAAGAAACATGTTAAAGTTTTTAGAGTTCGGGTACTTTTGACATCTACAACAATTCCCTCACAGGTGGCTCTTAGGGTTTACGATACAACAAACACAAATTCTTGTGCATCCAAAAGATACTTACAACCTTCTGACCCTTCTCTTTTCTTTTCCTTTAGAAATTTGGTTTGAGGGAGAGTTCGTATTAGAACGGACAAAGCGGTCTGTCGATCGACAAGCGTAACCCTCAATCAAAGGATTTGAGCAGGGGCCAAAATCATTGATCCCACTTGGGTATATCATTTTCACCACAAATAAATTTGTGATTAGGCGATATATCGAGCGTCTCATTGAGCATTCTTAAAACTTAGGTTAGGTTTCCTTAAGGTCCAAACTAGGGAAAATCCCTTAACAACATATCGTCAATGCAAAAATAACTTGCAATCGGCGATAATGTCTTCGAAAGAACCTCCCACAGGTGTGGTCTTCCACCAACTTACAAGACATTTCAGTCTAGCAAATCAATACTCGCAACCACTCTAATTTATGTGTTCTATAGCCTTGGTAGTGGGCTTTTCCTATAGTCCCATCAATATTCCCACACAACAATAATATATCAATAAGATAATAATTAAAGCGATAAGAAATAAATGACTAATTTAAAACACAAAAATAGAGTGATATAAAGCGAAAATAAACACACATCTGAAGAGCTAAACTAGGGTTGACACGCTTAGTCGAATGTCCCGGTGAAATCGCCAAGCTGAAGCAACTCGATTTTCAAAAATCTTTTAATTCTCGAAAACTAGTGAAATCGCCACCTAATTTTATTTATTCCAAAGGAAAAGGAAAATATAGATAAAACCCTCAAACAAGCGGATAAGGCGGTCGACCAAAAATTGGAATCGGGAGTCGGTTATGCAAGGGAAGGTGTTAGCTTTACACATCCATCGTACTCGATGGGACCCATTTAGTTCTACGTGTGTGTGTATATTCGCTAATCTCTAAGTTATAAAAAAAATAAATTTGATTATTATATTTTGAGTTTGTACGGTTTGGAACAGCGGGCCTACATATTCCCTTGTGCAATGGGAAAGTCAAAACTACGTAGTTCCTCTTAAAAGGTTTGAATTGGTTGCATTGATTTTATCACGAAAAATCGTGCGTTTAGGCGTTTCAAATGCTTTAAACTAGGACTTGTTTTGTTTGTTTGAAAAGCTTAAGTCCTCGTTCGCATTAGAAGCGACTATTGCCTCTTTATCGAAAAGAGTTTTAATGATCGCATATGAGCGATAAAGGAGTTTGAATGAGTTGTTTTGTTTTTATGCGGGAGGCAGTATCGGACCATAAGCGTTCAACGGCTAGCCCGATTACTCGGATGAGTGGGCGAAACATCCGAATCATCTTTTTCTACCCAAAGTTTTATTAAGAAAAGTGAGGTGAAACATGGTTCACGTTTAATTAAATTCAATTAAAGGCGTAGCATACGGTCGGTCGATCTTGGTGACTACCATACGCTTGGGAAGGGGGAGAAACAGAATATTTATTTAGAAAAAATACTTTGAAAGGAAACTCGACGTTGGATCGAGGTTTGGAACTTATTATGAAAGTGTTTTTGCAATGCGAGTTATGATTAATTGAATATATGGTCCTAAGGTGTGATAATGGAAAGAGAACAGGCGATTGTATACAAGCGTTACAGGAAGCGAGTAAATAAATTAAAAGCCCATACAAGGTGGCTTGCGCAAATAAATGATTTACATTGTGTAGGTGCATCAAAATAAATTTGATCGACTAATTAAACGAAACTTAGCCAAGTAATTAGTTTAATAAAATTAATTAGGTAAACTAATTAATTTTTAAATAACTAATTAGATGATTAAATAATGTTTAACTAATTAATCAAAGTTTCATTGTAAGCCCAAGAGTAAGCGTGGTGTGCAGTGTGTGGCGTTGGGACGCTTCAAGCTTTGTCCGAGTAATAAAAAATGGCTCATACAGTATTAGTTTGAAAATATTTTTGGGTTGTGCTTTGTGAATAATAAATAAATAATGCAATAAAAATTATCTACTAATTATTACAACAAATTGGGAATAGGGTACAAATTACAAATGGGGATATATAGAAAATAAAATGCTAGAAAATTCCTAATGAGAAGAAAATATCTAACTAATACTACTATTATTATTTTTGGCATTTGAGATATTAACGGTTTTTATGGTAAAAAAAAGAAGAAAAGTAATAATAATTTTGTTACTTAAAGAAAATAATAATACTTGTTAATAATAAAATACTAAATACTAATAATAATGAGTATTAACAATAAAAAATGATAATAATAATAATAGATGAGTAATGATACTAATAATACTTATTAATGACAATAATAATACAATAATAATAATATAATAATAATAATAATAATAAGTATTTAAGTAATAATAAGTATGATAATAATAAAATAATAGTAATATAAATATAATAGTTATAATAATAGTATTAATAATAATCTAAATAATAAAAATAATAATAGTATTAATGATAATTAAAATAAGGTTATAAACTAATTAAAACAAAAAAAGTAAAGCAGTAATTCTTCTCTCGCTCGATCTCATAGCGATCAAAACCCAATCTCTCTTCTTCTCGCGATACTACTTGATCCTCACGGTTTCTCTCATGGTCTCTCATGTGATTCTCACCTCGAACCACCGTTTCTCGTCGTCTCTCACCACTCGCGATTTGTCTCTACATTCAAAATCTCTCTCTCGAACTATTGTTGCATGTTTCGATTACGGAGGTTTGATTCTGACTATGCATGTTTGTTCTCGATTTTGTGATTGCTTACATTTGAAACTTGAAGGGTTTGGAAACCTAGAGCGATAGCGTACTTGATGAAACAACTAGTTCACCGGGTGAGATTGTTTAAAACCTTTTCTCTTCCTTGTCTTCTTTCTCTATATTTGAAATTATTTAAAATCTCTTCTGAGGGTGTTTGGTTGGTGAAAATGATGATGAAAATGTTGTTGGGTTTGGGCCGAGTACTATCGTATGCTTTTGTTTTGGGTTTGGAACTTTGAAGCTTCTTTGTTTGTATGTTTTCTTGTTCTGCGATCTTTTATTTTTGAACCAGAACTAGTTTTCTATCCTATACTTGCTTGGAATTGGTTGTTTTATCAAGGTTTTGACTTGTGTATATTCTTGGTTTGAGCGTGCCCTCCTTCAGTGAATCCTTGTCACTGTGTTTAAGGGTGGAAACGGATACTATCTTGTCCTTTTTCTTCTTGGTCCCAATGAATTGATAGAGCGGATACTAATTTCCTCTTTTGGCTTTCCCAATGATATGGCGGTGGTTTCTTGTTTGTCACGATACTTACTTTTACATTTTTCTCCTTCTCTTTAAAGATGCTTGGATATTATACCTCTGGTCTTAGCCTTGGAATTCTCATCTTTTACATTTCACTTCTTCTCACCTTTGGGTGAAAACATGCTTAAAAACTCTTTCTTCTTTTGTATTCTTCTTTCTTTGTGTTGCTTGTAGGGTTTATACTACCTATACGTATGCTAAATCATCGATGACATCCTTTTGCCTTTCTTGTTGCCTATGTTGAATGGATTATGCTTCTTTGGTGGGAATAATTAAATTCTTTGGATTATAGCTGTTGGAGTTATTTACATTCTGCATATTGCCTTTGATCAATTCCTTGATTATGTTGGGTTGTGGGATTAATGAGCGTGAATGTTTTTTTCATTCACACTTCTCACTGTTTAGAATCATTTAAACCGTAGCCTCGTATAATGCTTCTGCTGTTTAGAATCATTTGACCGCTAACCATGATGAGTAACTTTGAGTTAGGCTTATTTGTGAGCCGAATCAATTCGTGATTTGCAAATAAGCGAATTACCGATGATTAATCTTGCTCGAGATTATGAGGTTCGACATTGAACACGATTCCATGAACACCCGATGATGATCCTTGACAAATTTACAACCTCGCATTTTGTTTCAATTTTATGCTTACTAACTACTTTTCTTTCTTGTGTTTCGGTATTACAGGCGAATTGGATGGCAACGGTGATGAAGAAAGTAGTGCAGCGTGGAAGAAAATGAAGATATGAAGACTACGACCATTTTGTAGCAACCGTAGGATTCATAGGACTTGTAGAATTTGTAGAACTTGTAGGATTTATCATTGTAATTTTACAAATTCCTTCTTTTTGTAACAAGTTTATACTTTCCATGAAAGCCTTAAATATTTTGGTAATTTGTAATTCAAACTTGATCAAATTAATAACACAACTCATTTTCATTTGAGCTTAATTCTCGAATTCATAAATGTAGCGTGACCTTGTAGAAACTCAAGACCCTAAGTACCACCTTGAATAAAACTCGTAGCATCTTGTTGTGCCCATGAAGGCGAATTAACCGACACACATCTAATGAACTTGCATTGTTTCTTCTAGCGAGTCTTGAATTCCAAAGGCAGATAAACCCTTTAAAGTTTAAAACTTGAAAATAAAACAAAGCTTATCTTGAATGCCAAATCAAAGCAAATGAATTCCTTTTCGAAATTCGAATTGTATCGAGTTAATGACAAAATAGAAGTTATCTACGAAATCGATTGTAATCTTTTTCATGAAAACTTAAGCATAGAAATTTGAAACTAACATGATAGAACATCTATGATAAGAATAAATCACCAAAGCGAAATAAAGGAGCAAATTTTTGGGGTGCGACAATATTATTTTATAAAACAAAAAATAATAGAATTAGACACAAATATTAATATATTATGTTTTATAATATAAATTTAATGATAAAATTTTTATTAATTGTGAATCAATAAATATGAATTAAATATAATTTTTATATATTATTCAAAAAAATTAAAAAGTGAAAATGCATATATGATAGTTTTACTTATATTAATACTAAGTTGCCATTTTACTAAAATAAAAATGTGAAATGTATACAAAATTTCTTTTTTTTTTTAGTAAAATAAAAATGTATAAATGTATAATCAGCTTCAGCTAGGACTCATAAGTCATAACCATCTTATCCTTAAACCATCACACGCTTTCACTCAGCTACCAATGCATTTTGCTGTACTTTTGCAAACAATTGTATATATTATTTATTAATTATTATTGATTATAATTTTAATTTTGAGGTCCCTATGTTTTTAGGCCTTAGGTCGTGGACTTGGTTGCCCTACCCCAAGGTCGTCCCTGCTTCTCAAATTTTTGAAAAAAACTCCAGAAGTATTTCTTATGTGAACTTTGTCTCCACATAAATCAGAGTCTAAATAACATATTAGCTATGTGTCGGCTTTAACACCAAAAGGAATAACACTCGATTCCTCGAGTCCGCTTTATACCTCGGAATCCGACAGCGACGATAATTGACCACTTTGACTTGTTCATAAACCTACTCACTATTCCAATTGCGTAGCAAATATGGATTACACAAATACATCAATCGTCGATCATATGTTTGAAAGTTGTATATACATCACCACCCCAACATTAGAATCCAACTTGGGATTCGTTTTAGTAGGAATGTGATTGCGGTCTTGCAACTTGTTAGCTCAAATCTCTTCAAAGTTCAAGTTCATACCCGTAAAAATTATACCCTTTTCATAGTAGAACATCTTCATCCCTAGAATATACCATATTTTCCATATCATCATCTCAAACTCATTCATGACTTATCCTGAACACGACTATCTCTTTGGACAACTTCTTAGCAATATATCATCACATAGAGACACACGAGAATCATATTGCTTCCGAAGTATGATGCACATAAATGTCATACTCCATCTCACACTTTCGAATCCTTGCGGCTAGAAAAAATGAATCAATTTTTGATTTCATGCTCTGAGCTTGTTTTAGTCCATACAACGCCTTATGTGATATGTACATCATCTTCACGGTTCTTTTTAACAAATCGGAAGATTACGCCACGTATACCTCTTCTTGTAAAACAGAAGATTTTACATCGGTTATCGAAGCCAACCTATTTGTAGTTATAGCAATCATCAAACTTATTGTTTCATATTCATCTATAAGTGTGACCACTTCAAAATAATCAGATCCAGTTCTGTAAAAATCCTCTAGCTACTAACATTGCTTTGTGTTTACCAATTGATCCATTTGGCTTCAAATTTATCTTGAAACACATCTTATGCTTATGGCTTTCTTTTCCTATCGAAGCATAGTCGACTCCCAGTCGTGTATCTTTCTATATCCGAAGTTCTTCTTTCATGACCTTGATCACACTTTCTTATTAAGGCTTATTCAACACTAATTGGTTCAGAGTCTACAAATATGGCACACTGAACGACTTCTCCCTTAGAGTCTAATTCAGTATCTTGTAACATGTCAAACTCTACAAATCTCCTTGGTATTTGTCTGATTATTTGTGGCATTTGGGATTCTTCAGAATCTCCTTATGATTTTGAAACTGTGTCACCTTATGGACTTTCTTCTGAATTTAGACCACCTCTAAAGTATCGCCTTCAGAAGCATGACCACTAGAGTCTTGACCACCAAATTTTGGATAATCATTAGAATCTAGATCAGAATCAGATTCACGTTCACAATCAGAATAATCTTCTGACTCTGAACCGTCTTCAGAATCTCCAGGTTCTAAACTATCTTTAGAAGTTGCCTCATATTTTGACACTACACGAGTTTAATTGATACTTGACACGATCCCGTGCTTGCTCCTTTGCAATGATGTCTCACATGACTTCAATTTTATTAGTATTTGGACAATAAAGTTTATCGCACATGTAATATGGTACCCAATTAGAAACATTACTTTGCTTTTATCATTGAGCTTCTTTCTCTTAGCATCACGGAACATGTTTGTAACAAACATAACCAAATACCTTAAAATGACTCACACTTATCTCTAGTCCACTTATCAAGATTTTCCTTGACTTCTTCGTTGGAAACCTATTGAGCACATATGTTGAAATGGCAACAACTTTTCCCCACAAGGTGTGGGGTAGCTTCTTCTCTTTTAGCATTCTCCTTGTCATATCAAGCAAACTTTTATTTCTTCTTTCATCAAGACCATTGTCTGAGGTGTATGGAGTAGTAACCTCGTGCTCTATTTCGTTCTCCCCACAAAATGTTTGGAACTCTATAGAGTTGTACTCACCTTCATTGTTAGTTCTAAGAACTTTCAACTTTTGACCACTCTGTTTCTCAGCCTTTAACTTGAACTTTTGGAACTCAGTAAACACCCCATGCTTCAACTTTATGAGTTTTAACCATGTCATTCTTGTGAACTCATACAAAAAATACACATGGTACTTTTTCCTTGAAGAAGTCTTTGGAAATGACCCGTACATGAATTGAATACTCTCGGGCATGCTTTGCTCTTGGGGCTACTCGGCGTAAATGAAAATCACGGGTTTCTGTCTTTCCATGCATACCTCATATGACTTATCGGACTTCATAATATTACAGATGCCATGTAACAACTTCTTAGAGCGTAGATTTCATAAGCTTATGAAGTTCATATGCCCAAATCTCTTATGGCATCATTGTCACCTTCAGCGTATACACACTAAGGCATTTAGTCTTAGTTGTCTTCATTCACCTTGAATTTTCTTTTGCTTCCATGCTTCGGTACATAACTTTTGATTAGAGCCATATAAATCAATAAATTATTCTTTAGTGTAATTGAAACTTTTCTCGATAAGTTGAACTACACTCATCCAGTTGCTCTTCATACGAGGAACATACCAAACATCTTGATCATAATGGTTCTTCCATTCTTCAACTGTGACTTTGACATTTCCTATACCTTCTGAATTAAGGTATTTATCATAAGTAAATTTGATCTTTGTCCTCTTTCTGGGGTCAAAATTAACCAGCCATTGTTTATTTCTAGTTAAGTGATTTGAGCAATCAGTGTTCATATACCACTAGTCTACCAAATACCTACCATCAAATTCAAAAGTCATCAATAGCACAAGTTCATCATCAGAATCTCCTTTGGTTGTGTTTGCTTCTTATGATTTGATTTCCTTGTTTGATCAACAACAATTATAAAAGTGTCCAAACTGCTTACAACAATAACATTGAACCTTCTTCTTGTCAAACATCTCCATTTCCTTCTGATGTTTCTTCTCATCATAATTGGAGGAATATGACTTCTGAGAAACACCATGTCTCTTTTTAGCCTCTGACCAAGACTTCTTCTAATAATTTTTACCAAAATATACCTTTGAGCACCCTCTACGTCTCTCGTCTCTCTCGGTCACATAACTCCACATGCCTCTATAATATTTTGCAGCTCTTGATTCTCATGGTGTTCGGATCTTTAAAATGTTCAATTGATATAACAATGTAATCAAATTAAGGAGTAAGAGACCTCAATATATTCTCAGTGATTACTTGTTGAAATATTTTCTCCCAGATTTCATCTCATTTGTGATCAAAATTTTCGAGATGTATCGATACCTTTTCATTGTTCTTCATGTTAATATTTTCATCACTAACACGTAGATATTGAAGTTTCACCTTCTTGATGGATCACTCCGTATTGTGTCGGTATATCCTCGCGAGGTTTCTCCATCGTCAAATTAGTAATTTTCTCAAACACATTCGCATCCACACATTGATGGGTGTAGAATAATACTTTCGATCTTGCTTCCTATTATCTCTGCGTGTTTCTTTGTTCCTCTATCACATACATTGCAATGGGAACATAACCTTTTATAGCAAGATCAAAACATATTGAGCACCAAACAACACACTTTAAATCATCCATTGATTCCAATTCTCCATCGAACACGGAAGCTTAGTATTATTTGTTTTCACCACTCATCTTGTTTTGTGCAATGAAACTCAAGCTGAGGATCTCACCGAACACTCGTATTTCCCAATCCTGCAAAATCAATAAATTCAATTTTATTACGATTTAGATAGTGAATTCAACCAAATTCAAACAAAAAATCAATCACGAGACAACTCATCTGATCAATTAGATACAAACTTGTTTATATACGTAATAAGCTGGAACATATGCACAAATAAAAACTATGCTTAATAGTTAAGCTAACAACTAAGAATAGCTTCTAGAAAATATCAAACTACTATTTTTGAGTAACAGCCTCAGAAGCTATATTGCTTCGACTAGCGACTTTCGGATATGAATTACTTAACACATTTCATTGATATAATAAGCTGCTATTTGACGTCTTTCTCCTCTTCTCTCATCCCTCAAAAAAAAACCAAATTAGAAACAAAATTTCACTTTAGAGATTTTGATCCCTACATCGTAAAATATTTAACAAAACATTTTTTATTTAAAATATTTTCTTCCCTCCTCTCATTCACCATTAATGTAATAATAATGATCAACTTTTTATTAGATGATCAACCATTTTCAATACATCTATAATGAGTGGTCATTTTAATAGTGTTCTGCAATAATTCTCCATACACCAATAATACTCTATATGTTTACTATGCATTTTTAAATATTTTGTTAGTATTTAGTTATTCTTAATCTACTATTAATTATTTATTTTTTGGAAAGAAGCATATCTTATTAACCAATAAAATAAATAGATAAAACAAATTGATCATAAGAATCCGGCAAACAACAACAACTAAGCTATACTCGAATACCCATACTAATATGAGTACTTAACAACTTGTTGATTACATCTCCACAAAATAGTATCAATAATTCTATCAACAACATTCGGTCTCTCTTTTGGACAAAGATAACATCATTTCCACCTTTCCAAATCTCTTAGATGGTTTCGGCTGCATTGATCTTCAAAATTCCTATACCACCCTTTTATTCGATTCCTTGATTAATCAATCTCTCTCTTATTCCACTCCAAGGGTTTCTATTAAACCCCGATCAATGTAACTTGTTCGAATCTCATTGAAAACAAGGCACTTAAAGAATACATGATTTAGATTTTCGGCATGATCACACATACTACACTTAGGATCGATTTGGATACCAAAAGCAGACGAATCGATTCTTAGTGGAGAGCTTACCATTAAGCATCATTCAAAGCATGAAGAGTGCTCTTTGGGCGGTTTGTTTGGCTTTTTTTAAAAATAATTTTTATAGTGTTACAAAATTTTGTGTAAATAAAATTTACAAAGAAATTTTTTATAAAAGCTTCAATTGAAAATTTTGTTTGAATAGTTGTTCTTAAAATCTTCTTATTGAAACTTTTTATGAATATCAAAATTTCAAAAAATCACTTAATTTTGAAGCTATTTCAAATAGATTTTCATAAAAAGCATTTTTGAAATACAACTTTTAAAAAAATACGATTTTGACAATGTGTTGGTCTTCAATAATGTCGCGTTTATGTTATAGGATTCCAAAATTAGTGTTTGATTTAGAAAAAATGAATTAAAAAACTTCTAATATTTTGAAAATAATTTTAAAAATCTATTTTACAAAAAAAAATAAAAATTATTTTTAAAACTGGAAACAAACATGTCCTCTGTCACTATTAATTTTTAATCATTCTTAAGGTATGTAGTTCTGTTAAAGAGATATTGCATGTTGTCAAATTAAAGATTAGGATCATCACGCACAACTTTTGCATGTTGTCAAATTAAAGAGATATTACATGAGGAAAATAAATACAACTTTTATGTATTTGTAAATATAAATATTGTTTGGATTTGATTCTAGATTTGCAAAAATTTATGTTTTAATTATATGGTGAATTTTTATTCCTAAATCATATCACTAAACATTTGTTTTCTATTGAGAATGAAGTGGATTATTTATTTAGCAAGTTTTTATTTTGTTGGTGGAAATAGTATTTCTTTAAATGTAAATACAAAAAAAAAAAAAGTAATAAAGTGGGTATTTTTACCTTCTCAATATTTGTATATTTTGTTGTTATAATTTTTGACAATTTTGTTAAAGCATGATTATCCTTATATAGTTTTTTTAATTATGATTTGTATTCTCGAGGTAATGATTTTTATGGTTTTTGTTACTTTTATTTTTTTAATCACAATCAATTTTTTTATAATAAAATATTATTATCATTATTTAATGGTCTATTTTGTAAAATCAAACTATAAACTTATATCTTATAGTTTATAAGTTTATATAATATTTTGGATATGTTTGATAACGTTTCTTTATCACGAATTTATAATTTATTTTATTAGTTTATAGTTTATTTTATAAACGATATATTAAATAGTGTTTTAGTTTATAACTTATAATTTATTATTTTTTCTTTTGTTATCCTTATTATCTTAATATTTATCCTCTATAATTTATTTTAATTTAACATAAAATAATTATATATTAAATATTTTTTAAATTATTTTACATTTATAAGTTAGTTGAATCGTTAATTTTACTAAACACTTCAATTAAATCATTAGTTATCAATTTCAACTATAAATTATAAACTATAAACTATAATCTATAAATTATCAATCATTATTCTCTCAATTTTTTATTTTAAGTTATTTTAGGTATTTTTATCCATATTAAAAATTATAATTAATTTTGTATAGAAAAATTTAAGGTGATTATATAAAATTATCTTTTTATAATAATGTTGAAAAAAATTAAAAAATTAGAAGAGATAATATCAACCATTTATTATTATTATCTACAAAATTGATACTCCGATATTAAGTTGAAAAGAGTCTTACTGTTACAATATATTGTAATTCTAGAGTGATCTTCAAAACATCATCTATAAAAAAAAAATAGATCAATAGAATGAATGTTATTTTTGTTTGCGGACTTTATATGACTACACTTAAATATGCTACCATTGAGTTTCCAAAATGTCCCCAATATTTATAATCTTGTAAAATTATTTTTATAATATAGTTATATTTTCTCAAAATCTTGAAAGTTGGAATTAAATATTAAATATTTACCATATTTTAATTGAATGTTGAAAAATTTGGCCATCAAACATTCCTTGGAAAATATGTTCATAAGAACTAAATTAAAAATTTGGGGTTTAAAGGCCAATTTAGTGATCAAACTGTGAGATCAATTTTAAACAAAATATTTTAATGAGTCACTAAATCATCATTATATGGCCGGTTTTGAGAAATTATAACCATGCAGACTTGGATGAAAGTAGTGTTTGGATCTTATGAAGTTGCAAAGTCATTGTATTCTTCCATGCATTAATTTGATGATGAAGGAAACACCATTACTTGGAGGATTGTATGTTATTTAGTGCGTGTTGTTAGCTCAAAGTTGAATTGAAGGGAAATGTTATAACATACATAAAACTAACTTGGTGAATTAATGGTGAAAAATGGTTAATTGGAGAGGCGAAGTTTAGAATTTTGGAGATTAAAGAGAGTAATTGAGGAGAAAATATCAATATGACATTAATTCAAACACACATTACAAGAGGTATTTATATGATACAAGTAAAATACACATGAGACAAAATTGTCCTAAACGACTTAAAAACCAAAAAATCGCTAAGCGGTTTCTGAAGCAGGCTGGTTTTCCAATGAAAAAACCGTGTAATGACTGGTTTCCTCAAACTGGGAAACCGGTTTCTTCTTAAAACTTCGAGAATTCTTGACTTTCGAAATACTTTTCTAATAAGTTGTTTTGCAAAGCGAACACGAAACTTCCATAATGCGTTTGAATTATTATCAACATCCAATACACCACCTTAATTCGAACGCTCAACATTCTTCATTCCTAAACTCCTCACAAGCTTCTTGAACACATCATTTGTCACGCCTTTCGTAACACCCTTCTAAATCCAAGGAATTTTCGTGAATTATTTAAAAATATATATCATAGTAAATCACCAACAAGGATGTCACATCTTCATAAATGACATCATAATAATATATCTTGCTCCGTAACACGGGTTGCAACAACTATACACTAGATAATATGCATTAGCATCTCTAAATTATTGCAGCAAAAATCATAAATCTTAAAACATCGTTAATTAGATACTCATATAATTCATTAAAATAAACATCATGAGTCCATTCAAATATCAATACCATAACAAGACAATTTAGAAACAACAAATAGCGAGAGACATATAGTTCTCAACAAACGCTCTCAACTCCAATGTTACATATCAGAGCAATACTCCCTTATTCTACTTAAAGCAAATAAAATGCATCCTAAAGATATCCTCTAAGCTCCTACGGACTACTCTTGATCATATGTGTGTTATCCACGTGGAGGCAACATTCAAACAGAAAGGGTGAGTAAATCATAATTATTATATAAGACATAAGGAATAGACTTAGCAAAACATACACATATTATTATTATTATTATGTAAGGTATCATAATAATATATCATGCTCTGTAACATGGGTTGCGACAACTATACACTAGATAATATGCATTTAGCATCTCCAAATTATTGCAGCGGAAATCATAAATCTTAAAACATCCTTAATCTGGATACTTTATATAATTCATCAAAATAAATATCATGATCCAAATTGGATATCAATACCATAACAAGACAATTAGAAAACATCAAATAAGCGAGAGATGTAGTTCTTAATAAGCGTTCTCGACCCAGCTGTACATATCGGAGAAAAACTCCTTATTCTCGAAAACAAATAAAGCATATCACGAAATGATCCTCTAAGCCCTACGGATACTCTTGATCACTGCGTGTTACCACGTGGAGGCGACACTCGAAGCGAGAAAGGGTGAGTAAAGAAGAATTATTATATAAGACATAAGCAATAGACTTAGCGAAACATGCACATAAGTAAGGTATCATGCTTCATCACTTCATCGTGTCATACTCACTCTTTCACCAATTCTTCAACATACAAATACATATATTATCATATACCAAACATCATCGTTAAATCAACAAGGTACATCGATATGCAATGTCACATAGAATATAATGCATCATCATAGACTCATGCATGTGGTGCAGAAACTTCATTGATGACTTAGTCATCTTCAATCTCAAGATCTCCACTAATATGATCGATTCCACTTAGAATCGAGCACTTCACTATGCACCCAATCGAACTATGATTTGTTTCCTTCTAGATAATTTTCCTAACATCGTTTGGGCGTGGTTTTAATCACCATCTGGACCTAAGTCCTACTATTCCATGAATGCAATGATGCGCAACAACATAAATAATCGACCACGGCTAGTCAACACATATCACTATTCATGAATCATGAAAGCATCATCATATCATCGAAGGAATCAAAACAACATCGTAACATCATCATATAAATCAACACATCATCATACATCACATAATCATCATTATGAACCAAGAATTATCATAAAATCGTCATATCATCATCATACTTCATTATCACAAAACATCATAACGATTCAACACGGAAAACTAATTATATCCTAACTTAGAAGAAAATATAATAAAGATGATAAACCCTTTACCTTAAGATTATAGAAGCAATTCAACTTCTCTTGAGTTCTGAATTCACGCCCGTGTTCTTGTGCCTAGCCTCTTTCCTCATTATTCTCTCAATTCTTTCCACGATTGTATGAATGGAATAACTAAAACTTTTCTAGTTTAACCTTTGGACCCCTAATATCCAATGTCCCTATCTTGTCCTCACTTATTCCTTCCAAATGACCATCTTGCCACTTACTTCCTCTACATCATATTGAAGGCGGACAAGCTCATCTAATAAAATATCAATGAAGTCGAGCATCGGTTTTTATCTCACCTAAGGAGAAAGGTAAACATCGAGTAAACACGAAAGGGAGAAATCATGGTCTTCGACCAAGAGATCGGGTGAAAGTCGATTCTGTGAGAAATGTATTAGCACCCGCGTCAGTAGTACTCTACGGTATTCACTTATTTTTCTATCTAAATGGTATGTTAATCTATTGCTCAATCGTTATATCTATGTCCAATGCTTAGTGCTAAAGAAATGCATGTGAAGAAAGAAAATAAACACGAGGAAAGAAAGAAGTACTTACAAAAGTTTGCTTGGTGATCCCGTGACGAGATCTTACGTATTCTCGTGAATGGGAAAGTCGAGGCGATGTAGTTTAGGCTCACATGTTTTGGTGGATTTTATGTTTTTAATGGAGCGATGTTAAGTCCGCTTCCTACCCTTTGACTTTTGAGATTATTCTGGCGTCGACAGAAAGGAATTAACATGTTTGTTTGAAAAGTTTGATTGATAAGCCATGAAGGCGAAAAAATTTGAATTGGTTGGTTTCTTTTACCTTGCAAAGGAGTTTGAACCATTATTAAATGTTACGATTTTCAAAGAAAAGAAAACAAGTTCTAATGCAAGTATGCAAAAGAAAGAAAACTATCGAGGAAATTAACTAGTTCTACCTTAATGTTATCATACAATGATTGATACTACGGTTAAGGATAAAAGGGGCTTAACTAAGTTACCATGCATGAATGACTATCCTAATTTCTAAGCTCAAAACTACTACTGCCGAGCCACCCTAGGAAAACTATCTAATATTCACCTGGTTGAAGAACCAGGGATCTGAGGAGGAAGAAAACAAGTGATTTAGAAGAGAACACAACAATGCAATGCCAAACAAATGATACATAGGCGTAAGAAAGGAGGAAGAAAGACCATACCAAGACATAGCGTCACCGAGTCAACTAGGAGCTTTCTTTGAGAGAAAACCATAGCCAATGAGGCGATTCCAAGTCAACGGGGTTTTCTCGGTGAGAAGGATTCATGCCTTGATATGAATTACAAGTATGAAGAGTATATGAATCAGATATCGGTGCGTGACAACGAACTCCATCTAAGCGTTGAGGGTCGAATAGGGAACCCTTGCCATTATATATATATATATAACTCGATAAAGGAAGCTTTCACGATTCGCGTGGTGGGATGACATGGACTGGTAGGCGGGGGTTGGTTGCTAACCACTTTTTTGTGCCTTTCTCATTAGGACTTAATGATGGTGCCATAATAGGTTCTCTAACACACCACTATGCAAGCACAAATAGTCAACATTCTTGAAAATACCTACTCACGGGCAAGGTTTTAAACAAACCACACAAGTAGCACACAATATGCAAAATTGCCTAAGCGGGTCTTTAAATAAACTAGAGGGTTTTGGCGTGATCCGATAGCGGATACCCCATGCATCTATTCCTACTTCTCATGGCAAGGAAAAGCATAAAGTTCCTACTTCTCATGATCTCTAGAAACCGATCGTCGAGGAAGACAAACGGAGCGATAAAACCAAAGATATCAATTTGTAGCAAGCAAAGCGTAACTTCTCGAAGAAACTTGATGGTGACATCAACAAAGCAATAATCGAAATAGCTCGATCAATATAATCCACAAGGTGATATCATGCAATACGTGTGTAGCGGACACGTCCTCATAACAATTAGAACACACGCACAAAGGTAAACATTAAGACAAAATAGTAGAATATGTGTTCTCGTATCGTGATAACACCTGAAAGCAAAATAGCCTAAGGCGTAAGCAAAACCGGGCGAAGTGGTATGTCACATGCAAAATTAGGTAACTAACAAACTATCCTCAATGTACCTTTCACAAGTCAACAAACCACGTCAAAAATAACAAGGAGGTGGGAATATAATCACATGCTGCGCATCGTAAGTCAAAATATGATCCAATGCGAAGAAATGGATTGTGAACATGTATAGTAATGTAAAATGGAAAATCGAAGAACACACACATAATAAAACACCCCATGGCGATATCAAAATTGAGCTAAATCCATCACAATAGTCCTCAAATGAAATTCTAAACATAACTAGCGATCAAGAGAAATTGTGAACTAATAGCAATTATCTACCTTTATGATACAAAAGAAAAATGGATGAAGACCTAAATGAATCTAAAAATTATGAGAAAAATATCAAAGCTACTCATACACCATGGGATCATAATATCATTTATAGGAATTTTCATAGTGAAATGATCACAAACCGTCGAAATATACAAGGTGTTATCGAAAAGTCATGCCTAAACATACTATTGAAAATGATTAAAAAGGATTAAAATTTTAATTATAAAATCCCAAAAAAATGATAATTTTCCTAGGACTCTAAAAATTCAAAACCTTTTTTTATATATTTTTATAAGTTGAAATAATCGAAACTAAAGCAAAATTAAACAAATGTAAAATTGTGGGCATGGGCACAGGGGTGTACTGCCGAATTTCTAATGAACTGACACTAACTACATGGTGTTTTGGGCTTATTATGAGGTGATGAAACTAGTGCTACAACCATGTTCCGGTCCGATTGTCTCCTCTTTTATTTCTTACCCAACAAGTCTTTTTATCTCAGTTTGTGTGTTCAGATTTTTTACATAGATACATGGCCAATCAGGTTCCACCATCTATTCTTCTAATTATCTGAAATAATAAAATAAAATAAAAAAGAAAAATACATGAGATCTGATTGGCTGATGCGAATAAACATGAATCAAAGGATCCGTGGCCACGTGTAGGGCAAACTTCAGCGTTCCAACCTTGAAATCAAACAAACAGACGCCGGCTCCACCGTCTTCTTCGGTGGTCCACTAGCTAGTGCTAACGAAACCTCAATGAAAATTCGACACGACAACATCGCTACATTCGTTTATATGCCAGAATACGAATCTACTCTCCTTTCCTATCAATTGTAATAAAATACAAGCAGTTTCGAATACGACTTTAGATCGGAAAATAAACGAAAACTCACATCCATGACTATCAAGAGGAACGGTGTTCGCGTCTAATGCGCCGATGCCTGGAAAACTCCAGGACTTCAGATGCATATACATATCATACTCATGATGAAGAGAAGTTTACAATGGATCTGGAATATACTTACCTGGATGATAATCGAATCTCGAGCACTCTATCAAGACAACTCTATGGATGCGTAAGAATACGAGTTTCCACAGCAAAATAAATGCACGTAGAAGTTGCTTCTAATGGAGAAGAAAGATAGCCAAGCTCGTTGAAGATGATGAAGAACGGAGAAAGTTACGAAGATCTTGACAAGTAATCCGAAACGCGTTGCAGAAGTTTTTCGTAGTTCACCCCATGAGGAACGTTGCTGCTCGTGAAGATAATCGCGAAAAGTTCGAGAATCAGAAGAGTAGAGGATTCCGGAACGAGGAGAGTTCGCTGTAACCGTCTCTGAGAAGTTTGTTACCGATGTGATCGAGAAAAGCGTGAAGAGTTTGTTACTGGTTGTTGGGTGAAGGTAAAGAAGAAGAATTGAAGGTGGTGAAAAAGATGAGCCAATAAGAAAGGATAGTTGAAGAGGTTTAGTTATGGTGGAGAAGATGTTTTATTAGCGTTTTTGTTGTTTATGGGAGAGTGAATTTTGTTGAAGATGAGGAGAGAAAGAGGTGGTGGTGGATTGATGAAGTTTGTTTGAGGAGATAGCCTCTGTTATGGATGAGAAGGGGTGATGACGGGTGAGAGGAAAAGTGTAAGGTCAGGTTTGATGCGATGGTGAATGTTAATGGTTGTCTCAAAATTTATGCAGTGGAGGAGTTTGTTATTCTTTTGGTATTTTCTCCCCACGATGCGTGCCTGCCCTTTGATGTATGGTCAAATGGAGTAAGGATGTCCCGTATGCGCGTAACCACAAGATGCTTTAAAGCTGCCATGCTAGCACTGATATGACATCCTAACATTCCTTAAATGTCACACTCCAGCGCTCGATAATTGAATGTAAGCATCCTCGGGACAAGGTTCAAAGACCATAGTTGTAGAATGAATTTGTATTAACAATTTCATGTTGAAAACTTCTCGAACCGATGCCCATAGCATGCTAAAAATGGCCATGAAGTTTAGAGAATGCAATTGATAAAATGTAACGTACATAAAATATTTCATAACTACATTTTCAAACTTTATCACTTTATAATTCAGATCGAAGCCGTAGATGAATTTGACTTTACAAAGTTGAGGCTGCCAAATGAACAACTTTGATTTTGAACTCAACACGAAATGATGCTTGAAAGCGTATAAAAGCGCTTCCGAAGTCGAACACTTGACTATGTTAAAATCTTCAAAACTTTATTAAGTGTTAAGTATACCAATTATGAACACCAAATTTTGGTCTCATAACTTGATATCGGCGTTTTCGGAGAAATCTTCCAAGGACAAATTTGAAGTACGAAATGAGTTCTTTCAATGATTACCATTCATGAACTTTTAATTACAGACAGGTGAGATAGAGTAGACAATATGGCCAATGATGACATTTAAAATAGAAAAAATTCGATCTGATTACTTAAAATAAGAAATCCCATTTTTGTCAGGTTCTTGAGCTTTTCTCAACAAATAATCATATTTTCTCAAATCTGGCTTTCGACAATAATTTTGACCAAAAGTCCATCGGTCCATTTTGACTTTTTGTTGACTTTTCAATGACACTCGAATCTTTTTATCCGTCGTTTTTATTTTTTACTAATCATATGGATCGAAGCCATATATGAAATACTTTGAAACTCACCAAGTCCATAGAATCGCCTCGGGATCAAATATCCAATCACAACATGCCCTTTCGAAACCCTTAATCAATATCCACAATAGGAGATCAAAACTTAAAACTCAGATTCTCGAGATAATGTCGAAACTTTTGGACACCAGTCTTGTACATTGAGATAACATTTGAGATGATGAAAATTTGAGGATATTGATCTTATGAGCCAAACCTCTTCCCGAGATCGTGCACTCGCACAATTAGAACACACCGATCTCGAAGTTATACGAAGATATGCATGCCATGCCTCTTTGGTTAAGTAAGCCAATTATTTTATTAAAAATGAAGAGAGAAGTTTAGGGTAACAAGCTATATATTTTTAGTGAATATATGTATTGATATTGCTATTATTTATATAAATACTACTAATATTATGATTGGTCGAAATAGTCGCGACAATTTGTTCTAGCGTAATGAGTGGAGAAAGAGGGCGGTATTTTGAAACTATGATGTTATTCAACATGCTTAAAAATCTCGATGGATGGCAATTGTCATGACTCTCTCGGACCAAGAATAAGGCGGTTATAGGGCATCATGACTCGTGTCTTAGTAAAACACCTTTTTCTTGTAGTGACACTTCTTGACCAACTCGACTAGAAAAAACATATATGCATTTGTTCCAATACGGGAGCTTGTTTGAACTATAAAGTGTCTTCTTTAATTTTAGACTCTTACCTCTTGATTCTTCACCCAAAACTAGGGTTGTTCTACATAGACTTCCTCCCAGTGGACCATTCAAAATGTAGATTTTACATCCATTTGATACATTGACCAATGTTATTAGCTGATATCAACAATGACCATATAGTTTCTAATCAGCCACGGTGAAAACACCTCATCATAGTCTATTCATTCTCTTTGCAGAACTTTCACTCTTAGTCGAGCCTTATGCTTGAGAATGCTTTTGGATTTGCCTTCACTATAGACCCATTTCACCCCGATTGGCTTTTCCATTTCGATAAATCGACCAGCTCCAGTACTATTTTCGATGATTTGACTCTTCTTTCATCGCACACCGTTTTGAATTGCTTAATGCCTCCCATACTCGGGCTCGAATTCTTCCATAAGCCTGAGTGTAAAAGATCCAATCGTTGTTTATCTCTTTATCATGGAATACTTCACATCTATGAGCCTGAAGAAGATATTTGCCTTGTTGGTATTATCTTGGATTCACCATTTTCAAATTCGATCACTCTTGAATTGCATCTGCGAAATTCTAAATTTACGTATTTTCGGTGGAAACGGTTTCTAGAAATAGGGAATCGGTTTACGCTTGAAATTTCCGGTTCAACGACTTGAGGATGCAAAACATGTGGAGCGGTTATCCTCATCCAAAGCTGGTTTCAAATCATGTTAGTTTTTTCTGTTTGTCGAACAACCTCGGCTTGTCACGACCGCGTCTCGACTTATCACAATCTTAACTGCTTTCACATCAAATAAGATGTAGCCTCACGGTAGGATAATGACCAACTATGACATTATCTCTCCTTTGTCGTCCAACTTTTTGTGGCCGAAATATGTTAAAATGCTACTGAGAACTAAAACCTTGAATGACTTAAAATCGGTTTATGTCATACCACCTCTTACAGAGTCACTTTGTCCAACTTCTTAGTAGGGCACTATTCAACAAATAAGCGGTTGTAAAATAACTACCCATGGTTTATTCGTGACTTTTCCTAACATGCTATGAGCCATATTCATTGTTGAGTGATTTCTTCTCTCGGTGACACCATTTCTTTGGCGTATAAGATGGCCTGACCTTTGCACTATACCTTCACTATCCATGATAATTCCCAAAATCATTTGAGGTATACTCCACCTCCACCATTCGTTTAGAAACTTTTCAACTTGTGATGCTTTGTCACTCTGCCATGGATTTAAACCGTTGGAACCATCAAACACTTCATCCTTCCTCTTAATTAGATAAAGCCAAACTACAATAAAATAGTCAATAAATGTGACAAGTACCTATTTCCACCATACAAATCGAGTTGCATTGGACCACATACATGAGTATACAACCTCGAGATGATGTATGGTGTGACACCAAAATAATTCAATAATTAAATGTTTATGATTTTAATTAATTATTTAATTGAGAACATAATTTATTTAATAAGTTGGATTATTAAGATTAATGATGGAATTAATTGGAGGAGAAAGTGATATTATTTTATTTATTTATGATTAAAAGAAATAAGAGGAATAAAAGGAATGAAATAAGGAAAGAAGGAAATAGATTCATTTGGAGAAAGCAGGCTACGTAGAAGTGAGAGAGAGGAAAGAAGGAAAAAAGACCTAGGAGGCGTCGAATCTCGAAGAAACCACAGGGTAAGGGTGATTTGTTGATTATAACTTATTATGAGTTTTGATGTTGATGATGAGTTATAGCGTGTAGGAATTTAAAATTGTGAAATTCTAGGGTTCCATGAATGTGTCCTATAGGTGTCGATTGTGTCGAGAATATGTATAGATATGATTAGAGTGTCGATGGATGAAAATAGATGATGGAAATATATTGTTTGAGGTGTTAGATGATGCAAAATGATGTATTTGGTGTTTCCAATGATGGGATTCGTATGGGTAAAAATGGGTTTGAGTAAAAATGGATGAATCTTGTCAGCTGCAAAATCACTTTTAATGCGTGGAGACAGTTCTGTGGGTGAGCAGGTTCCACGTTGAAAAATTGGCAAAAACACGAAAAATGTACTCGGGAACCGGTTCCTGTATGTGGAACGGGTTCCATACATTTTCGAAGACCATTTTGAACCTGCGAGGAACGGTTCTGTATGTGTGAGCAAGGTTACGCCTTATTTTTAAAATTTTCAAAACTTGAAAATTCATAACTTTCAAACCGTAAGTCCGTTTTGGTAGTTTTGGACGTTATTTCCTAAATTCAATGCTCTATCTTATGAAATGAAAATATTTTAGAAAATTTGAAATTATTTTGGGAAGGGTATAATTTCTAAAGATTATTAAATTAGCCATGTGTGACGATGTATGTGGTATGTAGTGATGAGGGATCTTGATAATGTAGGTGACATAGCATGGTTCGCTATTGTTTGATGTATGCATGATTAGTTTGGATATCACGATTGATTGTTTTGCATGTTTATCTTGATAGATGATATGCGTGATTGTTGATGTATCATATTGATTTTGGTGATTCGGTTATGTTAAATGAATGTATACATAGGCGATTAATGTTGCATGCTATTGATGTGCGTGCATATGCATTATTTTAGTGAAGTTAATTCCCATTGTCGAATTTGACTTGGATTGCCGATATAGATACAGTGAGGATGGGTGGTTAATTTTGGATTATGTCCAGAGTGGTTATGGACGAATCGATGGGCTATGTCGAATGATGATGGATCGGTGTTGGGTGACTTAGTCACAGTCGTTACCGCATCACATTGAGTACGCATTAGTGTTTGCATGGGATTGTTGTCATTAGGATGTCTTCGATGTTGATACCTTTATTGATGATTGATGATGTATGATGAATTGTATGACTATGATTGTGTATTGGATTACGATTGGTATTAAGTGGTGGAATAATAGGCTTACAATTATATTATTGATTGAAGGATTTATAATATGCTTTAATTGTAGAAATCCTCCCTTACTTTACCATTCGGATTAAATTAGCGGTGAGAGTCGGTGAGGATGGCTCTAGAGCTTACTTTTTAGTCAGGTAATGTCGATTATGTACTTTCACGATTAGATTGTAACCTTTGAGGCAGCAGCAGTTAAGAGAATCATTATTATTTTAATAGTTTGGACTTGAACTCCTAGAACTATGATGTTTTATTAAATGTTGACTTTTGTATTTATTGTGTAAGACGCTGGTCTTATAATGATTAAGTTGTTGGATGATGATCCTCGATTATGGCATAGCTCTTGTTTGAATAAGTTGTTTTAATTATTAATTGTGTCCCGTATTATCTGAGTGTTAACTCGATTAAAGATGATTTAGGATATTAATTTAATTAATATATTCGGGGTATTTAGATGGGGTGTTACAATAGTGGTATGAGCATAGTGGTCTTGTATCAGTACGTCATCCCTTTGATGTCGACTAGTGTGAGTGACAACATGTCGATACTTGTCAACGATGTAGTTGTTTTGTTATTTTTACGAACAATGGTGGGAAGAAATGTGAGAGGAATGATCTTCTTTATCGGCGAGGGCTTTGGGAATTTTGGGTACGGAGTACTCGGAGGGCGGCGGGGAGGCTGTGATTGGTGTGACCGACAATTGGGGAATTTTGGAGGAACAATCCTCCATTGTTTAAAGGTACATGATCCGAAGGTGCTGGAAATGGTGAAGGAGATCGAGAGGATCTTGAGGTGATTGATTGTGCGAGAAAAGGTGAAGGTGAGATATGGAACTCACATGTTGGGTGGTGATGGCGGTGGGTTGCTACAGGCTGAGGCTGGAAGAAGATGGCGTTGCGTTGAATTGGGCTACATGTTCGGAGAGCTTTTAGGAGGTATTTTCACGAGGATGTCGAGGTAAGAAGGAGATTGAGTTTGGA